>JAECUM010013554.1:0-40643 GCA_016617855.1 Megalonaias nervosa
AATTCTAATGAGCCAAATAAAGCTGGCTTCAGAACCCGAGACGAAGATGTATTTCTACTGTCACACAAGGCTTTTTTAAGTTCGCGGCCAGATAATGACAATAGCTAATCCACCTGTTGCAATTTCAGCCGGAACAGAAGTAGCTTTTATAAATGATGGCTGGTGTTTATTTAAAAGTGCCAGATATCAGCTGGCCAATCAAACTGTTGAGGATATTTCAAGTCACTTACAAGTTGCAAGTACAATCTTAAATACTATTTAGTTTTCTGATGATTACTCTAGATCAACTGCAACTAATATGATGTGGTTTAAAGATACTGGAAGTGGTGGTTTAGCCGTACCAAATGAACTTCTCTCCAAAGGTGTTTTAGTACACGGAGCTAATGCCGCTGCAGATTTTCCAATTGTAAGAGATTTTCTTATCGCTGATGCTGCTAATTTTGGTATAGCCCACCAGCTGCAGGCGCTGATGCAGACGCTACAAGAGTCTCACTTATTGCTGCTTGTAATAATTTGGTATAACACCACCAGGAGCAGCCGCAGACGGTGTTGCAATGTTAGATTTAGTTAATAAAGCAATTAACGTAAAAAAATCCACGTTACAATGAATTTTATGCTAAGAGAAAGGCACTTGCAGCAGGATCAAGTCGAATTACAATGATGATGCCATTAAGTATGATTTTCGGTTTTTGTCGCGACTACAACAAAGTATTTCGTGGAGTTAAACATACACTTATTTTAGATCGATCAGAACAAAACGACTGCCTGTTTAGGTCAGGCGGAGCTGATGTACAGTTTGTTATAAACAAATTTGCACTTTGGATGCCACGAATAACACCGACAGTAAAACAATCGCTCGAACTAGATGAAGTTCTTCAAAACCGCACAAACAAAATTCATTTTCAGCAACATAAAATATATCAAACAGCTGTTCAAAATACCACCGACTACACATGGCGAGTCACAACAACATCAAGTGAACAACTGCCAAGACAATTATTTGTTGTATTTCAGCAACAAGAGCGACGTGGTAATCAACAACAAAATAATGCGATATTTGATGATGCCGATGTTAGACGTATATATCCTAGAATAAATTCAAAGTAATATCCAGAACGAGTGATAGAATGCAATTTTGCAGATGACGCTAATAAAAATGTTACTCGACCTTACATGTACCTACTCGACGCAATACAAAAATATCAAGATGTCGGAGATGGATCTCAGATATCAGTAGAGGAGTTTCATACACTTTATCCGATATTTCATTTTGATGTTAGTAAACAAAATGAAAGAGATGTATTTTCAACTGCTGATATTGAAATTACATGGACTCTCGGAGCAGTTCCAATGGCACAGTTGTATGTGTACGCGTTAGTGATCGGCGATATAGTACTTACAGTCGACTATGTCGGAGGTAAAATGTCGGTGAAAGTTTGAATGCAAAATTACAAGTTTAATCTGTAATCTGTAAATAAGATGACAAAATATATTGTAAAAGAAATATATTTGACTGATGGTCAAGTTAAAAAATTATCAGCTGCTGTTGCAAAACAGAGGCAGGTATCACTAAAAATCAACCCTACCGCAGCGGGTACTTTAACAAAATTAATTTTAACCAAAACACAAGTAAATAAGTATAACCGCAGCAAAATCTTTAGAGATTTTGTAGGCAAACCGTTTGTTTTAAATTTAGGTGCCACACAAGTAACAGCAATGGCAAAATATGGTGGCTTCTTTGGTCCGGCACTATCTGTAATGGCCAGAACGTTAATACTTAAAATTTTGCCGGTGTTAGGTACTTTAGGACTAGCAGCAGCGTCTGGAGCAGTATCAGACGCAACGAAAAAAGCAGTTGAGGGCAGTGGTATTGTTGGCAGTGGTATAAAGAAAATTTTCGTTTAATTTTTTAGTTTGAGTAACAAAATTAGGAACATTACTTGTAATTTTCTGAGTTTAATTTTATTTGACTGATAAATATAAAATGCCCCAACAAAAAACAGCAAAAAGAAAAACAACAACAAAAAAAAAAAAGACAACCGCGACGTCGAAGAACAACCACAGGAGGATTTATTCCAATAGCTCCACTTTTAGCGGGACTAGCGGGAAGTCTACTGCCAAATCTGCTGGGAATAGGACGAGGACTAACATTACCGGGCACGCGACCCCGTTAAGTAATTTTGATATACTTGATAAGCTAAAACAAGTAAAAAATTTCCACGGAGTTTATTCCAAAGATGAACATGCGGCGATAAAATCGCCTGCTGCGGCACCGTCGCTAGGTTCGTGTGTGATAAATATACAAGATTTCAAAGACGGATCTGACACACATTCGGTAGCAGTCTACGGTAATAACTACTTTGACTCATTTGGACTTCCACCAAGTGATGTAATTAAAAAATATATATCTCAGAAATAGAAAGTAATTAATTATTCGTCTAATCAACTTCAACCTATTGGAACTTCTGCTTGTGGATATTATTGCGTGATGTTTATAAAACAGATGTCCTCGAGTTTGAAGAACTCTGACTCTGATTTTTTAAATTTTATTTTACAATTTGACAATCATTCTTCTCACGCTAATGATGAGATTGCACAAAATTAGGAAAATTATAAATAATTTTCTAACAGATAATTTTGCCAAGTTTTGTAAAGCTACCTAAAAGCTTGCATACAATTATTTATAATTTTGCTAATTTTATCTAAATTACAAATATATAATGTCAACATATTGTCTCAAATGTAAAGCTAAAACAGAAAATATCAATGAAACAACAGAAAAAGCAAAGAACAACAGGATGATGCTAAAAAGTATTTGCGCAATTTGTGGAAAAAGAAAAAGTATGTTTTTAAAGAAATTTTCGGGAGCTGGTTGCGTTGACAAGGTTATTTTAGTAGACGATTGAAAATAAGTAGACGACTGAAAGTTATAAATCTGAAAACAGATATTATTATAAATCTGAAAATATATAATGATATGCAAGTGCGAGTCTGACAGAGATTTATGTCTCGAGCAAAATAAAATTGTCACATATTGTCAACAATGCAACAACAGAGAAATAATTGGTTTTGGTATAGATATACATAAAGTAATTGGCAAATTACCGAAACCAAAAGGCGGTTGGACTTTGCCAGGTCATAAATACACCGGACCTTATAATCCTCTTGATAAACAACCAGATGAAAATGATAATCCGCTGCCAGTACAAGAACCTTACAATCAAGTTGATGCAATAGCTATGCGCCATAATATCTGCTACAGAGACATTGAACTTCCAGACAGCGAACAAAATAAACACAGCTGCGATAAAGTAATGTTAGACAAACTTCGTGATATGAAACCTGTAAATATGCGAAAGCGTATTGATAGAAAGTTGGTGCAGGGTTTTATTGGAGCAAAATATAAATTCGGACTTGGAAAGTCTGGACTTGGCAATGATGATCTTGCGGCGATAAAATCGCCTGCTGCGACAACGTCGCTAGCGTCAGAGCTACACAGACCTAAAAAAAAAAGTTTCCGCGACGTAAAGTTGTCGCAAATGCCGTTGATGATATCTGGGCGATAGATTTATTTGATGTGTCAAATCTAGCCGAATTTAACGTTGGAGCTGACGGCTCTCCAAAAAAATATCTTTTTAATGTCATATACATTTTTAGTAAATATGCTTTTAGTGTGCCAGTTTCAGATAAGACTGGAACGTCAATAACTGATGCTCTAAAGTTAATAATAACAAACACAGAAAGAAAACCAAACAGAATCTGGACTGATTACGAAGCAGAATTTTTTAGTAAAAAGTTCGAGCAGTTTTTGCTCCAAAATAACATCAAAAAATACGTTACAGGAAACGAAGGTAAAAGCGTTGTCGTCGAGCGATTCAATCAAGCTGGAATTAAATATAATTTTCTTGTATTATCAACTGACATTAAATTAAATATTTTAACAAAATAAAATCATATTTTATATTTCTTTGATAGCCAGTTATTTCCAGATTTAAAAAAGGCTTGATAAGCTTCCAAAATATTTGTTGTTCGGCAACAGTAAAATTAAATTTTATTATTTTTTTAGCAATATGGTACTTAACATTATATCGTCCAGTTGTTGGTCTGCTGTAATTTTTTTTTATCTACAACAGCAACTACTTCATCGTCGGACTCGTTGTTGTACAAAATATCGTCTTCGTTATAGCTAGAAAATTTATCTGAGATTATATTAACATTGTTGTTGGCGACTTTGTCGTTAGTGATATAATCATCCGAATATATCAGCAAGTCTTTTCATCAAGTTCATATTATAATATACTTTTATCTAATTATAAATAATAATGACCAGCGAAACAAAATCTACTGAAATTCCAACTGAAATTTCTTCTAAGGTTAAATATCATCAAAAAGTTAATATACTAAATTACAAAGAACTAGCTGAAGCAGTTCGAAAATGTCTGTCGGGTTATAGCGCCACAAAATTACAAGTAATTTTGCCAGTTAATGTGAATATAATGCAAGGCGAAAGTGATAGAATACTTCTAACAATGTCAGAAAAAAATAAACTTAATGAAAGTTCATTTATAGCATTAAAATTAGATAAAGATGATATTTTGATGTTTGCCCACAGCTGTCTTACTAAGACAGAATTACGAAATATAATTAATCATCATATCTGAAACTAAATCTGTCGAAGGTTGACATTGACGTTGTTGATTTTCTTGCCCCATCCGCAACATCTTTTATTCTAGCTGGATTAATCTTATGATATTTTGCAGCAGCTGTGATCGATTTAAATTTCATTTTTTCTCCAGTTTCAAGATTTACTGAAATAACTGGTCTAACCTTACTAAAGTCATTATTTCCAGTATTTCCTCTTCTACTATTTTCTTGATATGTTACTAAATCTAAATTTTTAATGCGATTGTCAGATTTAATGCTGTCAATATGATCGATAACTAAATTATTTAAAATAGCGCCGTTGAAAGTTTCAAACACAAAACGGTGATTACAATAATTAACAAAATCTGTTTTTGTTCCCCTAACTCTTAAACCTAAATAGCCAGTATTTTGCAAACTTCCAATAACCTTTTTAGTTTTTTTGTTTCGTATAATTCCTCTGTCAGATGCCTCATATAAATCAAACACAGGATGAGGCTGATATTCATCTTGTAACGCTAAATTTTCAACATTATCATCAGTAATCGAATTATTGACTCTATAGACTCTTTGTCCAGCTGGAATTTCATCGCAAAACAAAGTATAAATAAAATCTTTTCTGAACATTTCGGTGATATCTGTATCATCACCGTTTAGACTAATTATCATACCAGCTGGTGTTGGTTTTCCTACCGATTTTTGAGATTTTATGTTAATAACCGAACCAAGTGCATTTGCAGCATATAAGTTGTACTTTGGGTGAGTATGATAAGTTTCTTGCTTTTCCGCTGTCATTCTGATATATCTCCACCTCTGTCTGCGTTGGTTCGAGTCTAAGATTCGGCGAATGTGGATATGTGAGAAAGCTTGCCAGTAGCTTCTCGTTAGTCGGTGGTTCTTTCCGCGGATTTCCCGGTTTCTTCCTCCACCATTAATACTGGCCGCCATGTATAGCCTATCGTGTGCTGAAAAATGGCGTTAAGCCCAACAACAACAACAACAACAACAACTGATATATCTCAAAATTTCTGTCATTATACTATAGGGATTTTATATCTCTAATTGAAAAATAAGTTTAAAAAAAATCAATTAAATATAAAAATACTATATATAATGTTAAAATTGCGCGATATTGCTAAAAAGAGCATTATCAAAACAGGAAAAATTGCTAGTGCATTCTCAGGATACAACAGCAGTTACAAATTTGTTTTAAATGTTTTAGCAAATTTTAACTCTACAAATTTATATCATCTTTTACAGCCTGTTATATCTAAAGAACTTGCAACTCATGAAAGTATCAAACTAATAGCACAGTATCATACGATTTTATCAAAATTACAGGCAATCGAAATAGATATACTTGATATAATTTTTGAAAATACAAGTTTTGATAAAGAACTTTCTGAGCCATATTTAACAGCTAAATCACGAACAATATTAACCGGAACAAATATTGCTACAGTCGCCGATGAAATACACCAAGAAATAAATAAAAAATTGGAAGAATTTACTTCATCTGGGTCAGGTTGGAAATTTGAAATGATAAAGGAAGTTTTAATTCATACGGCAAAATATAACGTACTGCGGGGTAGTTCTTACGTTGATCTGCCAACAAAAATTAAAAACAAAAAATGCTGCATAAATGTCAAAAACAACGACGATCAATGTTTTCGTTGGTCAATTTTGTCTGAGAGACATCCACAGAGTGACCACAGTGACCGAATTGAAAAGTATTTGCCATATAAAAACGAACTAGATTTTAAGGGAATAACTTTTCCAGTGTCAGAAAATCAGATACCAAAGTTTGAAAAGCAAAACAATATTTCAGTAAATGTTTTCGGACTAGATGAATGAGATAATGTTTACCCAAGATATATTTCAGAGACTGCTACACAGAAGACAATAAATTTATTATTTTATAAAGGACATTACATTTGGATAAAAAACTTTAACGGCTTAGTTGGCGGACAGTATAATAAAAATAGAAAAAAGAAATATTTCTGTTATAAATGGTTGCAGGGTTTCTCTAAAAATGAGAAACTACAAGAACATGTTAAATACTGTATCAACGTTCAAAGAATAACTATGCCAAGCAAAAAAGAAAAAGTCTTAAAATTTAAAAATTATGATCATAAACTAAATATACCTTTCGTTATTTATGCGGATTTCGAGTGCCTACTCGTTCCAGTGGCTGGCGCTGAAAATAATCCTAATAAATCGAGTACAAGAAAAATACAGCAACATGTTCCATGCTGAGTAGCTTATAAAGTAGTTTGTTGCGTCGACGATAAGTTTTCATGTCCGATTAAGTTATATAGATGTAAAGATAGTGAATCTGAAAGTCCGGCGGTATGGTTACTAAAAAATCTGATAGACGATGTTAATAAAATTTCTAGCAAATTATTTAAAACAGGTCCAATGAAAATAATATCTAAAAAACAACTTGAATTTAACGAAGCGGTTAATTGTCATATTTGCGAGAAGTTATTGGTAGACTCTAACGGAGTCCAAGATAAAGTTCGTGATCATTGTCATCTGACCGGTCAGTATCGTGAGGCAGCTCATAATAATTGTAATTTAAAATTTCATGCACCAAAGTTTATTCCTGTCGTCTTACATAACTTTCGTGGCTATGACAGTCATATCATTGTAGAAGCTTTTGGTAACGAGGAAATTAAATCTAAACTAAAACTAAATAATAAGATAAATGTATTCCAAATAATTTTGAAAAATATATGTCAGTTACTCTCGGTAAATTACGTTTTATTGACAGTCTGCAATTTATGGCAGAGTCATTAGATGAGCTCGTAAAAGGTTGTAGTAGTTTCAGTAATCTACAAAGTTGCTTTGGTGATAAATTTAATCAACTGACAAAAAAGGTATCTTTCCGTATGAGTATCTCGACGACTGGAGCAGATTTGATGAAACTTCTCTTCCCGACAAAGATAAATTTTACTCGCAGCTCAAAAACGAAGATGTGTCAGACGACGAATATAAATATGCACAAAATATTTGGAATAAATTTAGCTGTAAAACATTTGGTGATTATCATGATATATATTTGAAAACAGATGTTTTATTACTAGCAGATGTTTTTGAAAGTTTTCGTCCAGTAAGCTACAGTAATTATGGACTAGATCCCTGCTGGTATTATTCTGCTCCCGGGCTGTCGTGGGACGCTCTACTAAAAACAAGCAAAATAGAATTAAACATATTAACATCCTGACAGATGTTAATATGTTTAACTATATTGAAAAAGGTATCAGAGGCGGAATTAGCGTTATAACAAAAACAATATGCAGTAGCTAATAATAAATATATAAAAAATTATGATAAAAATCTCCCGTCAAGTTATATTATTTATCTAGACTGTGTGAATTTGTATGGTTGGGCCATGTCAGAGCCAATGCCGTGCGGTGGATTTCATTGGATATCTCCAGATCAATTTCTTAAAGAAACTGAAAAAAATTTACCTAAAAAAGATAATGATAATTTTCCCGATATTTCATACTTTGTTGAAGTCGATCTAGATTACCCAAATTCGTTACATAATCTGCACAACGACTACCCAATTTGTGCAGAGTCGATGATGATAGATTACGGTTTACTATCACCTGAACAACGAGCTATGACAACAGCAAAAAATTCGATTGTTATTAAGCTAGTTTCAATTTTGCTAAATAAATGAAATTACGTGATACATTACAAAAATTTAAAACAAGCAGTAGATGCTGGACTAATTCTGAGAAAAGTCCATCGTGTGCTAAAATTCAATCAGTTGAGGTGGATGTCAAATTATATTGACTTAAATACGAAACGTCGTGCTGTGGCTAGAACCGAATCTGAGAAAAACTTTTTCAAGTTAATGAACAACTCGGTGTTTGGTAAGACAATGGAAAACATTAGGAAAAGGGTTTCTATCGAAATCGTAAATGATATAAGTCGCAGAAATAAATTAGTTAACGATGATGGTTTTGTCAGCATGAAAATATTTAATGAAAATCTCGTTGCAATCCAACGCGGAAAGACAAATTTAAAGTTAATTAAACCGATTTATGTTGGTGCAGCTGTACTTGATATATCAATGTGGCTAATGTACGATTTTCACTATACTTTTACTAAAAAGCAGTGGCCTGATTCAGAGTTGCTATTTACTGATACAGATTCACTAGTTTATAATATAAAATGCGAAGATGTCTATGAGGATATTTACAAGCGCCGTGACCTATTTGATTTATCAGATTACCCGACTAGTAGTGGATTTAATGATAATACGAATAAAAAAGTTATTGGTAAAATGAAAGATGAATTTATGTTTGTGCCGGTGAGAGAGTTTGTTGGATTAAGGAGCAAGATGTATGCTGTCATATTAGATGATAATAAACTTAGAAAGAAAGCGAAAGGTATCCCTCGCGGATATGTGGAAAAGATGATGCATTTTAATGATTTTAAAACCGCGCTAAACAATAATGTCAGTTTTATTAAGACAAATGTTATTAGAACGAATCATCATAAGCTTGAGACAGATACAATAATAAAACGTGGACTTAGTAATTTTGATGATAAAAAATATTGTAAAGATGAAATTAATACTTTAGCGCTTGGGCATTATAGAAGGGAGATAATACCGTTCAGCTTGTTCTAGATTGGTACGAATGCACTGTATTAATTTTTCAGACTCTCTGTAAAGCGCAGCTGGTGATTGGTGAGTTCGTTTTGTCTGTTAAGTGATTAGCAAAATTACTTGTAATTTTGTGGCGTATTAGTCTGTCTGTTTGTTTGTAATGTAGAGTATCAATTTCCAGATTGCCTGTCTGTCTGTGATATATAAAGCGTTATATCAGGACTAGAAGTCTGTCTTCTTTGTATTTCAAGGAGACAACTCTGCTTATTTACCTTGTATTTTGTTTATTTTTATTTACTGATAAATAATGTTTTCTTTGTTGTCTTTTCAAAGAAACATTATCTTTAATTTTATGATTTTATCAAGTTTCTTTCTTCGCTCATATATCTTTAAACGATAATAATTAAGATAAAAAAGAAAATACAAAACAAATAGGCCACGCCTACTGTGTAAGCTACTTTTAGACTTCCAACTATTAGTCAGCTTATATACAATACAGCCTTATATATATTGGGGTCCTCCCAAAGCTCGAACTTCAACAGAAAAAAGCACTCTCCCACCATGTCACCACTTGGTGGGTGTACTTTTGCACTCCCCGGGTTTTGATTTGGGGGAGAGTGTACAAAATCTGTTGGACGTAGAGAGAAGGCCCGTCTGTATGTAGAGATAAGTTTATATGTAACTAAAGTGCCCAGTAATTTTCCATTGAGGTCAAATGGACAGTTAATCAGTGCCAGTAATTTTCCATTGAGGTCAAATGGATAGTAATCAGTGCCAGTAATTTTCCATTGAGGTCAATTGGATAGTAATCAGTGTCCAGTAATTTTCCATTGGGGTTAAATGGATAGTAATCAGTGTCCAGTAATTTTCCATTGAGGTTAAATAAGGTTTATTCTTTCTCCGACAAATCTTCAGGGTGGGGGTCTCCCGCATTTGGTTTAGGATCAGCCTATTACTATACTGAAAAAAAAAAATTCTTGTAAAACAGCAAGTATAACTTACAAAAAATTACTTGATCAGATACGATCTTACTTGCGAGGTGTAAAATATGATATGGACGATTTAATACGTGAGTTTCGTATTATTGACAGTATGTTAACTGATATCCTACCAATGAGAGTCAGCAGGTATGAAAAAAATGATCATAAAATATGGTTACAACAGTAGATGTTTATTTTTGTATCGCTTTAGAAATATCATTATCAAATAAAATATCAACCATATTGTCAATAAATGTCATTAAATCATCTGACCAACCTACTATTCTCATATCATTTTCAGTTGCGAATAACCATACTGACCCATATTTTGGTGATATATGATAGCCAACTTTTTAATACAGTCGCTTATTATTTTAGGTTTTATGCCAGTATAGCATGAGGCTGATTTTATTGAATCAAATCTCTTACAAAATCTGTTTGTTAGATCAAATCCAACATGTCTGATTGACGTTGACGGATAGCCCATATTATATAATATTTCATTGTTCAATATGAAATTTCTATCAAGAAAGGTTTATTCTTTCTCCGACAAATTTGGGGTGCTGGTCCAGAATCCGCTTTTGGTTGAGGATCAGCCTATTAGTATACTACTGATAATGTTTTAATCCCGATAACTGAGGTATATGTAAATATATATGTCGGGTTTAAAACATTATCTAGAAGATGATAACAATTATTAACAGATTTACTCAATATTTTCTAATACTTGGTATGATATACAGAATAAACTATTTTATTTACCAAAAAATAATCACATAGTCAGTTTTTAGGACGGAAATATAAATGTAAGTCCTAACATATTGGGTGGGTGGTTCTTCACTATTTAGCAATGTAGTTGTATAAACTCCTATTTCCTACAAAGAATCAACCTGATTGGAAACAGTATAATGTGCGCATATTTTAAGTGTTTTCAAGAAAAACGAATATTGGTCGAGCCTGCGCAATACATTAAAGTTTCATAACCTTTCTTTCATTATATGATTTTTTTTTAACATATCTGTCTTAAAAGAGTTCGTTTCTCTTGTACCACCTGCTTGTAACACCTGTCCCTTGTAATACCTGCTAAACCCGCTGTGCTACGTCACTTAATGTTAATTGTTTTGTAGCCGGATATGATACATTGTGAAATAGTTTGCAAATATCGGAATTATAAACTACTGTAACGGAATAGATTATCACCAACATACCATTCTTATAAATCAGTGAAAGTTATATGATCGACCCATGAATACAACTGTAGTTGAATTCTATTATATTTATGCATCATTGTATAGAATGATGACGCGTGGTATAAAAATATGGTCAAACATTGTTTGGACTTCATTTGAAACAGAGTGAAACAGACGCTTTAAATTATATCAACATCATTTGATAAAGTTTACTGTGCAACAGGAGTTATGATGGGAAGTGATCATTTAAATGACAATGTGCTCACGGCAGATATAGATAACAATTAGAAATTTGCTAGTGATACTGATTGAGATGTACCAAGGTACCATTTCTTGCTTCTAATTCATGATGTGGAGCATTGACGACATAAAAAGAAAGCAATCGATTTCAGTAGAAGACATTTTTATGTATCGACATGGGTGATGGTACAAAACTATACTATCTGATCAAAGATTTCAGAGAACATGCTTGTTGTGATAGTTTTCGATTGGACAGAACATAATGCAACGAAATTCTGTTCAAAAGAACGCTGTTGTGTCAAACAAAATAAAAGTATAAATTGTTGATACATTACAATAGAACAAAGAGAAAATAAAAGTTTAAAGAGCTTACAGTTTCCTTTTGAAAAGAATACTTTGACATGTCCGTAATGTAATTAATGCGCGCTGCAAACATATAAACACATATCATCATATACAGGCAGTGTTACTTTATATATTTTGATACTGAACATATCGATATTGTATGACTGGAGGAAATCCATGTACTGATAAGCTACCATGTGACTGAGTAAGTACATGTATTTGCTGGCAATTTATTGACTGGATAAGCAAATTCATTTACTGGGAAATTTCCTACGACTGAATAAACTAGTTCGGTACATCTCAAACTCTTACAAATATATTTGATTACATATCCGGCTATGTCTTTCACATATATTTTTATTTCTCTTCACATGGATTCTGAATAATCAAAGCATAGATCTTCACCATCATAACTCCATAATTAGTAGACACAGTCTGTTCTAATCTTATCCATCACATATAGGTTTTCATCTTCAGGCACACAACTTTCTAACACGTACACATGTCAGTCATCTTTGAAAAGTTCTAGAACATTAGCATTTATCTGTGGAATGCTGAATACTTTACACATTGTATATTCAATAATGTCATTAAGCTATATATTTTCATTAATGTCGTTTTAAACGTCCGATGTGCAGCCAGTTGTACCAGTTGCTATAAGTATCAATCTGTTGGAGCGGGGATGGTTAGATACCTGCCCAGGTCAGCTTGGGTCAGGTGCCACTGTGTCTTTGGGAAAGGTAATTACCTACAATTTCCTTGTCTTCGTGACGTGTTTTGGTATCTCCAATGACATGCTGAAAGTGCCACTGAAACCAGGTAATTCTCACCATCTTTGGTTTTAAGTTTCTTGTAGCGAAATTCGTACGCCATCTATTTGGTTTTTTCCTAGACTGCATATCCAACATGACCAAGTTCATTTTTTGTTTCGAAAACCAACTAATACCAGAGCGTCATCATCTAGTATTATTCTGGCTATAAATCTGTTTTGCATTTGAACATATTTAAAACGTTATTCATTGATTATAAGAAATTATTTTTCAGAATTACTTGTTTCTCTTTATCAAACATTTGTTATCAGCTCTAGATATTCCTTAGGTAATATTCCTATTCAAGCAGGACAAATATGTGCATATTTTATATTTTCATTCTGAACGCAGCCTACAGTTTCAAATGTATATAGTGAATGACGTATTTGTTTAGTGTATACAACGAGCACAGGCGTTTTAGTGCATACAGAGTTGTGCCAATCAATCAATATATATATATATATATATATATATATATATATATATATATATATATGATAAGTCTGGAGTGAAGGTGTGCAGTTCTTTTTGTTTGCTGTTCGGGAGTCAGTGCAAGAGTCTCTAGGGTTATAATCCTTTAGAAGTTGTTTTCGGACATTCTGTTCGTGGACCATTGAATTTATTGAAATCAGTATTTATTTCAACTGAAAAGTCGGGCATACATCTTCTTTACTATGTCTCTGAAATTAAATGCAGATTGTCAAAGGCATGCTAAGTTGCAAGAATTAATCATCAGTGTGTCCAGTCGAGAATGAAATTGAGGCATGACAAAAAATACTAAATATAGGAGCTTTCAGCCAGTGATACGGTTTTGGCCCCGTTATTCTTACGCCTAAATCCACTGCTGGCTACGTATTTTGGTCCATATACCATGTAAAAGAAACTGAGTGAGTTGACTTACGTTGTAAATACTCTTGCTAGGAGAGAACAAACACAAATTTGCCGCATTGCCATGTTAAAGAATTTGATAGTGATATGAATGCAAATTATTCAATAAGTTTAGTAGTACCGCTCCCTATAACCCAACATCTGAAAGAAGATGTGAAATCAGTGATGAAACTGAAGTGACTAATCTTCTCAGGTTTAGACAATATAGACCATAGATTTTCACATTGACTGCCACAAGAGAAGAATGAAATCCAACACGAACAAATAAAATCTTCTACGACGTTGAAATAGTGAATTCACCGCATGTAAATCAAACTCCATATAGGATGAATCCTCTATAAAAAGACTATCTGGATAATGACTTCATGGAACCAAATACAAGTGATTGGGGTTCAACTAGTGCCGAAACCAGATAAGACTTTTCCTATGTGTACTGAGTAAAGAAATGTGAACAGTGTCACTTATATTCGTTTCCAATTCCTACAGTGGAAGACACATTGACGGGATAGGAAATGCCAAATATGTCTTTGTTTCACCTCTTGAAGGGATTCTGGTAAATTCCACTTGCAAAGGAAGTTTCTGCATTTATGACACCAGACAGATTATACCAGTACAAAGTTATGCCCCTTGGGACAAAGGATTTCTCAAGTTTGTTCCAAAGTTTGATCAATATGATAACATCCGGTATAGGAAATTGTGACGCTTCCATCGATGAGATCGTCGTCTACAACGACACCTGGAAGGATCGAATGGAAACCATCCAGAAATTTATCAAAAGGCTCAGTGAAGCAAATCGGTTAATCAGTTTGAGTAAAGGTTACTTTTGCGATACTTGTCTTTATTACTTATGACATGTCCTGAAACAAAACTTAAATAATTTAAGGTTAAAGCTGTATCTACTAATAAGAACAAACTGATGCCATGTTTGAGTATAGATGGTCATTATCAGAAATTTAGCTCTAATTTTTCCATGGGTGCAGAACGGCTGACAATTTTGTTAAGGAAGAAGACTAAGTTTCACAGGTCAGGTCAATGTCAGGAGGTTAAGTTAATGTCTGTAGATGCAAGTGAGGTAGGGGTTGGTGGAGTATTGTTACAGGTAAACAGCGTTGGTGTCGATCATCCATTGTGCTATTTATTCAAATAAAATGAATAAGAACCAGATAAATTATTTCACGATAGAGAAGGAATGTTTGACTTTGATGATGGCCTTGCAACACTTTGATATGCAACTCCTTCTTCATTTTATGTCTTTAGTGATTATAACCCCCTCACTTTCCTTAATACAATGAAGAACAAGAATCATATATTGTCACGATGGAGTATGACGTTACAATCTGAGGCGTAGCGAGGGTGTGGCAAGAAACCGCACGTGCCGTGGTCGCCACTTGAAGGGGGGGCGCAAAATCGGTGAGCAGCACATGGTTTGTTTAATACTTTCAAAGCTTTGATAGTTCTTGCCGTGATTCTTGCTGTGGGCGCCACTTTGATAGTGGCGCAAATTTAGTTCTTGCCGTGGGCGCCATATATGGCATCACGGTACCAATTGTTTTTCCATAGACCTCAATGCTAATGTTTTGCGAAATAAATATACTTTCTATTCTACCTCAGTATGCATGTCACACACTATCATAGAGAACAATGTTAGATTGTCAATTTGACAAGGACAGAAAAAGGTACTCCATTGCATTTAAGAGAGATAACTCTGCTGGAACTAGACATGGGTAAGAGTTATCTAGTCACACCAGACACATTTTCAGTCATGTGTACCACATTTAAAAAAAATCATAAAAAATACAAAATGTGATCTAGATATGAATTAACATAACCTCACATGTTGCCAAGAGGCTCAACATTTTTTTTAAGCCTAACAAAAAGTACAACTCTTACATAATGCACCAATCACAGCTAGTTTTGTTGTTTATTTCTGAATACAATGTTCCCTACACCTTAAGCTCCATCCACCTGGGGTTGTACAATTGGTACCGTTATACCTATAGCCAACCTTAATTTTTTTCAATAATTAATGATATAGCTTGGGACTGTACAAGTAACAAGTGTACTTAGTCTCGCTTGTCAAAAATAATTTAATGAGGTACTAAGCTGTGTCTTATATTAAATGTGTATGTAATTGTCTTTGAACAATTTCAGCTGCTGTTTTCATACTTGTGCTTTACTATCAAATTACATTTTGTGAATAAAATGACTTGTTTTATCAATGAATTGTGTTTTATCCATATCAGCACTTATTGAACTTCACATGGATGATATGGGATAAAACACATTATATCATATTATGTAATAACTAGGTCAAAGGTCAATGTACCAAATGGTATGTACCTTTTCTACTTCAGAAAGCACAATTCACCTAAAATAAAGGACTTTATATTTGTTTGGTAGATGCAGAACTTAACATCAGAGACAGGTGGACATGACCCAATCTTATTGTAAAGTATAAGCTATCAACACGTTATACTGTCTGCAGATACATGAGGTCACTAACCCCCAGTCCTCACACAAAGGTCAACCTACCCATCCTCTTTGTAACACAAATAGAAAGCTTCCTTCCTTTGTGTAGTGAATAAAATTGATGCAATAAGCCAGTCTGTCACCAAAGACAGTAGATCACATCTTCTAAGTGGTTATGTTGGACTTGGGGTGAAATTTGGGGAATAAAATACAAAAGAATGCCAAAGATAAACAATAAGTATAGCGAGAAAAATGGAGTTAAAACAGGAGGAAGGTGTGTATCTAAAAGGGAGATGTAGCTTACGATAAAGGAATTAAAGGTGACAAAAGCAGCAATGAGAAAAATGAGAAGTAGAAGTTTGATGACCTCACCTTGGACAAACATATGGAGGCCGTGCTCCATAGGTCCAAGGAGAGTCCGAAGGCACCTGTGCTATAACATCCCTTACAGGCACCAAAATTTCAGGTGAAGTGGTGTTCATTTCCATCTAATATAAAAGGGTGAATAATTTAGACAATATAAATGCATTTAATTTATATTTCTTCTACATAAGAAATTAACAAAAATGGGCTTCAGTTAGGCAGAAAAATACCTAAACCAAACAAAACATACTTTGTCAGTTTTTAAACTTGTAAACTTTACTGTGAGAAATTATTCAATTGCTTCTACTCACATTTGCATCAAGACTGAGGGCTAATATAATACTTCACAAATCTTCTCTTTATTGTCATAGCCAATCACTGAAAATTTGAGTTTTTATTTCTTGAAATGTTATGTCTGGTGTAAGGGAGATAACTGAATGATATACATAAGGTGTAGTATTTTTATTTCCTCCAGTATATTATCCATGTAATATAGATGAGTTCATGAACACATGTACTAACTTCAATGCAATTAATTTACCCAAAAACACATTATTGATAAGTATAAACCTAACATTCAGGCTTCTGTATGTAGTTGAGACCTTAAGAGTGATGTAATTTTGTTTTCTGAGATGAGACGGCTGTTTTAATTCACATAGTTCATGTTCTCTACAATGCCGGCATGTGGAGTGCAGCCTTCCATAAACATGCAGATATGATCCCATGCCAATTTTGGATTCTTGCGATGGAATGCAAAGTTTGAAGAACAGTGTGGACTTGAATGGAAGGAATTGGCAATATGTGACTAATATGGTTACCACTCAATGTGTGTCCTGATATGGAAATTGCACAAGAACAGTTGGACAGAAATAAATAGAATTAATTGAAAGTCAATATTAGGTTATAATTGGGCTTATACAAGTGTCAATAGGAAATGCTGACTTAAAGAAACTGCTCTTGTCTGTTGGTATTCCCTACTTCTTCAACAAAAGGGAATGCAAGAGAACTTATCTAAATAAACTGCATGAACAATTTAAGGCAGGAAAGTGTACAAAAATGGACAATTAGAGCAGGACAATTAAAATCAAAGTGGGAAGGAATACAATATCTTTAATAAAATTACCTAAACTTACTCATGCCAGAATATCCTAAATGATACAAGTGATCTATCTACAAGTGAACCTAGAGTGTTCTCTATCCTGGTTTATGGAAAGCCTTACAAGAACAAGATAGTTGTTTTTTTAATACATGATTTATCATGTTTTGCAGGTAAAATAGTCAATATTTGGCCAAAATCAACTATATTATGTTTACATAACTTACTTTGTTGCATGTATGCCAATTTTGGAGCTGACTACAAAAACATAAAGCCATCAGGCAATACGAGTCTATGTCTGTCATAGCTATAGTTATCAAAAGCCCCCATCCAAAGTCAACTTGTGCTATTTTCTGAAGATTTCATACATTTTATTCTTAAAAGACTGTCAATATTTGACCAGAAATGTTCAGCATCCATTTGTTTTCCTACATCAAACTAGTACAGTTCATAAATGCAGCCCACATGTATGCGTTTCTATCGATACATTGTGAGGCTGTTCTTCCCTTTAGGTATCACGGTAGCAATTGATTTCCATAATCCTCAATGCTAATGTTTTGCGAAATAAATATACTTTCTATCCTACCTCAGCATGCATGTCACACACTGTCATAGAGAACAATGTTAGATTGTCAATTTGACAAGGACAGAACCAGGTACTCCATTGCATTTAAGATAGATAACTCTGCTGGAACTAGACAGGGATAAGAGTTATCTAGTCACACCAGACACATTTTCAGTCATGTGTACCACATTTAAAAAAAATCATAAAAAATACAAAATGTGATCTAGATATGAATTAACATAATCTCACATATTGCCAAGAGGCTCAACTTTTTTTAAGACTAACAAAAAGTACAACTCTTACATAATGCATCAATCACAGCCAGTTTTGCTGTTTATTTCTGAATACAATGTACCCTACACCTTAAGCTCCGCCCACCTGGGGTTGTACAATTGGTACCGTTATACTATATCCTCGTTACGCCTCTGGTTACAATCATGTAACATAGATATCAGTCGTATCAAGGGAGAAAATTTGATTGCGGAAACACTTTCACGTCCATAGAAGTACAGTGTTTTATTGTTTTATATACATGATTTTATCCTTCATATTCTTATGCAATATTAATTACATGTAAATTTGACATTTGATAGAAAAAAATTAACTGCATAAATCTTTTTTCTCTTTGAGGGGGAAGCTGTTACGGAATTTTGTATTATATATTAATTTATATTATAGTTTTATTGAAGTTAATTGGGTTCATGACATTTACATTTTCTTTAAATTGAGTGGCTGGCTTGGTTTTAGCAAATGTACTTGTACAGTACGTGTAAAACATCATTTATAAATCAAGTGCCGATTGCCGAGGTCATGTCAACATTTTGTTCAGTCAAGTACGAAACGCATAAGTTTGGATGGAGACCTCGTAAACATTACATGGTACTAGCAGTGCATTTCACCAGTAGAAATATCCCACACAACTAAGTTGTTGATTAGCTCAATACTTTGAATAAGTCAGATTATAACTGTTAAATTATTTCACAAACTATTTGTTTAAATATTTGATAATCTTTTGTGATTAAGATTTTGTTTTATTTGATGCGTATGTGAAGGATATATAAGAGTGTTAAATACGCACCATTTCATTTTTCAATTTATATGCCCGTACTATGAAAGTGAGATGTAATCGAGATTTAGTGATAATTGTTCGTTGGACAAGCAGAGTGCGAAAACCTTTATTCCAGAACAGACAGTACCTTATAGATTATGCAAAAGTATTCAAGTCAAAAACTGAAACAAGAAAATAATCCTGTAGGATTATGCAAAACTTTCAGGGACTTTATTGATATTCTGCTTTCATGGGATTACCGTGAAGAATACCTTTTGAATTTAGAACTGTGATTCTCCAGTGGTGCTAGCACGTTAGCACATAAACACATTAGAACCTACATTCGCAAAGCCTTTGGATAGTTTTCAGACCATTGTGAAATTGATAGTACAATTTAGGATAATATTCTACGGATTCATAGACTGTACAATATTTTTAATTCTTCCAGTTTGTTTGATTTTATATTTTAAGGAAATAAATTTATATTTTAGAAAATTGAAAGCGTTTGGATTTTACATTGTCTTGCTTCTTAGTATTAGCCTTTAGAAGTAACAGGTTATAGTGCCATGACTATGTTACAATACTGCCAGCTGCCTTATTATATTGCCAGCTTCGCTGCCATACCACCAACTACAATGTCGTGATGCTAGCTATGCTGCGAAGCTACCATCTACGCTGCCACGCTACCAGCACACTACCAGCTCTGCTGCCACACTACCAACTCCATGTTGCCACAGAACCAGCCTTGTGCAGCCATAGTGCCAGCTCTGAGTAGACAGAACTGGCCAACGTATTTTACTGAATCAATTTTTTTAAAAATTTATACATATTAGGAGTGAAATCAAACGTATAAAAATACACATTATATAATCACTGCATAAGGCCGCTAAAATACAAATGACCTTAAATATTCTACTTTTCTATAAAGACCGTAACAGTGAACTACATCAAGGAGACTGTTTTCCAATTTACCGGAATTCCTAATATCAAAGAATAAAATATAACATTGGAAATCCATATAAGACATTGGAAGTATGGATATAATTATCAACATAACTTCATAAGGCAAACTTCTACTAACCCATATGACTAGTACATTGTCTAAACCAGACAAGATCATAGGATCACTGTTCCCGCACTGAGCATATGTATCCTATAAACAACAACGTACCCGTGCACATCATTAAATATAGTCATCTTGCAACCGCGAGAGACCCATAACGAAATGCTCCTATTACTCAGTCACTATAAGTTAAAGGTAACAAAAATCTTTGTTTTTGTAAAGCTATACACATCTACTAAATCACACATGCTTGTTCTAAGGCATCACCAAATTATTGTCGTGCCTTATACTATTACATAACCACTAATGGGAAGTATTTCGTGTTTCTGAAATTCATATAGTATTCGTTATTGGCATAATTACTTGCCGCGTGGTGTGTTTGTGTTTGCTTCGTAGTCGACCCAATGCTAAAAGGCAAATCACTTTCAGAATACTACATAACTAGCGTTGTCTTGAAAATTCTTGTCCCACAGAAACGGCACATGTTGAATTATTCTATTGTAAAATTCTCTGTACGCACGTTTGATATTTATTAAGTGGTTTCTTGTCTGTTTATTAAGTGAAGTGCCAATTTTGCAGAATAAAATTGCGGAAGGTTACGAAAAAAGACTTTCTTTAAACACAGTGAAAAGAAAATCTTACAGATCTTGGGTATTACTGCCGTAAATTATATCCTCACCTAATTTGTTCTTTAAACGAACTATTAAAACTTTTCGTTATGATTTTATTGAAAACGCGAATACAAATCGATTTCGTTTATAGGTCTGGAACGTATCCGGAGGGGCTTGTAATTTGTGTTTGACTCTTTCATTAAAGTATGGAGTTCGAGAGATACTGATTGAACTTGATTTTCTTTCACTACGTTCAGAGCAGAAACATGAAAGTTGTTCATGACAATTGAGTGCCAACATAGGCTGATAAATCAGCCCCAAACTTGAATTGATTCTGTCCGACGCATTTGTGACTTATCTCCCCTATTCCGCAAAATGTGAACTATGTGCAGGCATTTTCGCCCGCTCAGATCAGTATACATTATTGACACTTACCAGAATATCTCGCGTCTATTGAGTTGTGTCAGCTGTGCAGAATATTCCCATGTCATATCCTATGCTTGACAATTTGTAAATGCACGTAGAGTAACAAAACAATACCTACTGTGGCCATATCTAATTTCGTGTTTACTTTGGACGACGACTTGGAGTAGGCCTTGTCCTGAAATGCTGAACTATTGCCCTCTTTCTCTAAAAAATACAAGCCAGCGACAAAAATAGCTGCCGGCTGGGTTAGTTCGTGAGTACGGTGACGATGGAGAAATTTGAAAATGACATTTGTTTATGTACTTACTTATTAATGCATTTTGCAGTGATATATATTAACACTTAAATAACAATTAAATTTGTCACTCGGAACAGTTTATGTACTAAGCTTGATGTAAAATATAAGAAGCTTTTAATATTGTGACAAAATCTGCAGAAAATAAAGCATAAAGTAACAAAAGAAAAGAGTGAAACCAACAAGCTTTGTGAGTTTTAGCAAAAATAGTTTATTTCCCTAGAAAACACAGTGAAAAAGTGAAAATAGAAAATAGGACTTTCAGTTTGTGAAGACAATCCAAACATTTATCCTAGTACTGAAAAAATGCAAGTCCTATCACTAAATAGTTTTAACTGAATCCAGGTTCGAATCTTGAAGACATTCCAAGATGGAGAATGATGGCGTCAGGTGAAGTCTTTATACGAATGTCTTGAGTTCCACGTTGAACCACAACTTGTAATGTTTCAATTTAGAATAAATTTCCATCGAATGTCTTTGTCACTTGTATAGTTCTCCAGGGAATAAATTATTATATTCTAGAAAATAGATGAACTTCTGAACAAGCTGTCATCTATGATAAAACATCTCGAGCTCCAAAGATGTAAAAATGCAACTCTTTACGGCACCTAATAGAAATTATCCTTCTTCTTAAAGATATATTGTACGACCCAATATTTCACGGGGATCTGAGTATTTTTAAACTGAACTAAGACGTCATTTCAAGCGCGCACGATGAAACGCGTGACGTTCATCATCAAATAGCGCAGTAAACAATGCAGTTTCACGTGGGCCAGAAAAATGACCTTGGCAATAACCAATCGTTTTCGCGTAGTGTTTACTTAAATCGACAAACCATGGCATGCAAAAATCGTGCTTATGCGAGTCATACTACGTTTTATATAAACACAATATCTCTTTCAAAAATATCAGATCCCGTGAAAATAATCATTACAATATAATGTAATGATACAAAAATAAAATAAAAAGAATTTAAAATTAGCACACAAGTAATTCAGTTACATACTGGTAACAATACAACAATTGCTTCCTATTCTTTAGTTTTACGGTAATTAAAATAGGTTGTCGAATTGGATCTTGAAAAGCTATTTAAAAGATGATTCTGTATATTAATACCCATGTCACGCACTTGATATAAATGATACTAAAATCATGTAATATATTAACTGAATAATTTAATATAATGAAAAATATCACCAATAAACTAGCAAGATGAATTATGAAGATAATGTCTGATATTCCAATCCTATAAGAACATGATATGAATGTAGATATTTACATCTCAATTGCCTTATCAATGTATTCGTGAATAAGACAATAATAGTCAAAACTATTGAAACATTTCTAGTATGTAACGTTTGCAAAAATAGTTATTTTAAGTTGATTTTAACAAAAATTACACTACGAATATTTTGTGTGTCATTACTATTGGAAACAAGGCACCGGGAATGATACTGGATCGAAGGAGAAATATGGTTATCTAAGGTAATTAACATTAAAAATGACTGTGTGAATTTCATAATTTACCATTAAAGCATGATTCTATTGGTACCTTTGGAATTTAGCATTAAATATGACACTATTGGGAACGCTAGAAATTTAACATTAAGTCTGACACTATTGGAATCACTAGAAATTTAACATTAAGTATGACACTATTTGCGTCACCGGAAATTTAACATTAAGTATGAAACGTTTTGGATCACTAGAAATTTAACATTAAGCATGATCATATTGGTATCTCTGGAAATTTAACCTTAAGTATGCCACTATAGGAATCTGTCGGAATTGAACAATAAATATGCTCCTATGTCATATAGATTCTATGGAAGACATAACATTAAAAGCGTATATAGCTAATTATTATATGCTCATTGTTTTCTCCGTTAACTTTACATTGTCAGAATCGTTCAATATTTCCCGATATTGCACCCTCGCTTTGAATTCATACTGAATGCACGCAAAAAAGGAACCACTTTCTGTTTTAAATAAACAATATTTTTTCTGAATGAACTAAAGCAAATGTTTCATGGACTGCCACATATCAGCAGCTTTGGAACATTCCGCGTTAATTTTTTTGATACAATGTTTCAGATTGGTAATAAAAATGGCAAAAATATACTTACAATTTTACATCCTGAATTTCCTCAAAATGTACTTTCTTAGTTCTGCAAATCCGAATTACATGAGCCATGTCATGGGTTCTCAAGGTTGATCACACATTTTGAAATTGTATTGTAATTTCGACTACTGAGTATATTCCAAGTGCAATTACATCCTCCTTACTGCACTCAAAATGAAATAAACATTAAATTCCACAGCGTCTTCTCGATAATTGCAATTGAAAGACTTCATATTTTCCCACATTATGATTTGAATCATTCAATGACAGAACAGAAACATGCATGCCGATGTCAACACACGTCTGCCTCGCTGCTTCAATACGATGTATTTCATGTAGAATTGCCACAGACGCTGTAAGTTACTAAATCCAGATCATAATCACGAAATTTCGTCTAATCGACAAAAATACCAAAACGTATTCATTTCAGATCAAATGGAAAAGTTGTTGCAATGCGCAGTCATTGACAATATGACTCCAAATTCAATTTTAAGTAGACCAAACGCCATTTTCTTTCGAAACTTACGTCTAGCGCGCGACCAACTTCAAATTTTATCTTGGCGGAGTTACGTGCGAATTAATAATGTTGTTGTGTAATGATGCATTTACGCTTGTGTATTTAGTTTGGAATACGGCATACATTCAGTTACTTTGGTTCTTGTTGGGTTTTTTGTTGATATATTTAAGCCTTAGGTAGAATAAGAAAATGAATATATTTATTATATATGAAAAGGTTACTGCATTTGTATGGGAAAATATGAACTCGTTTCATCGGATGGATAAACTGCACTTCCAAGGTCGTGCAGTATAGCCATCCGAAAAACTCGTTCATATTTTCCCATACAAATGCAGCAACCTATAAATACATAACAAAATCTTATACATCATATTTGATTTAAACATGATGGAATTAGAACACCTACCTTGACTGACCAAAACTTATCCCAAATTGCCAAACCCTATACCTACACAAAGTACTAGATTGCAAACAGACGTTAAGGGGCGGATGGATGGTGGGAGAGATAAAGTAGGAGCTACAGGAATGAAGAGTATCACTAATTGACCATGTACACCAACCTTCACTATGCAACATTTACAAATGATCCAGAGTAGTGAGGATGTAAATAGGTAATATTCACTGACACACGTGTGCATAATCCAACATATCTTGTCACAACAATAGCATCACAAATAAGTAGTATTTGACCTATTTTGATTGTGCTATTATGTCATACCAAGAAATAGACTCCTTTAATATCTTCCTCCCACTAGACTCCTACTAGACAAATTAATACTAAATACAAACGCAAGATTATTGCCAAATCTTTTTCCCAAAGCCCAAACCTAACCACGTATTTAACTGAACCAAAAAGTCATTTTTGAAAAGAGCCTTATTTTAATTTTCAAAAATTAACATTTGCAAATTCACTTGCCTGACGCTCGGGATAAGCTTAAAGTCTGCTCGTCCAAGTTCAAGTATGCAAAATACTTCTCGAGAGCTTGTTAAACACCTTTGGATGGAGACAGATTTAGCGAGAAAAAGAGTGGTCTAGTTCAGTTTGAAATGCACATATATTTTGTATATACATGTGATTATCTTTATCTCGAGTTTATGTGTACTGCACTGCCAGTGTCTGTATTTTTTATTTCGAAGTCTGTGTAAAGGCCAGTCTCCCATTATGGCGCTCAGAAAGATTATGACATGTGTTTGAAATATATTTCATCCAACTGACCTAAATCTTATCTCACAATATAAAAGGTGATCCAAGGATGTCTAACATTTTACTTAAATTCAAGTATATCCAAAGCCAGGGTAAACATTTTCATATATTTAAGAACAAGAACATTTCTAAGTTAAGACTACCACGCAAATAGGTTCTGTACTTAATTATATAGGCAATTAATGAGAGAGAGAGAGAGAGAGAGAGAGAGAGAGAGAGAGAGAAAGACATAGATATAGATTGACCTACTTACAGTCACTTTTGTTCATTACGTTTATTTAACGTTAAGTTGTGAAAACGCCCAGATTAGTGGATATAATTCTAAACATTTAGGAGTATGACAGACGTTGTTTATTTGCTTAGTTAGATTTCATCTTTCAATAATAAATCCAGAGCTACATAACGTGAGTGGTTAGAAATAAAGCGAAAGATATTTTGGCGTTAAATAAGTAGCGATATATGTAAAACAATGTTCGTCATCTGCATTGACATATCCACACGCATACATTGAAGAGT
The DNA here is from genome assembly GCA_016617855.1 of Megalonaias nervosa. Taxonomy (NCBI): domain Eukaryota; kingdom Metazoa; phylum Mollusca; class Bivalvia; order Unionida; family Unionidae; genus Megalonaias; species Megalonaias nervosa. The sequence continues at coordinate 26,013 of JAECUM010013554.1, forward strand.
TAATGAAATTCACTTAGTAATGACACGATTTGATGGGACTACACGAGTGTCTACTTTTAAGATATGGGATATTAAAGTGACGTTTGACAATGTTATAATACGTTGCTGCCTGTTAGTTGAATGAGATAAATGGTTTTCCAACATATAAGAGTACGAAATTTTGGAGTTCTGTTGGGAGAGAGTCATAAAGACAGTTCGTACATAGGAGAAAGGTCGTCTGAACATGCAACAATAACAACACACTAAATTAACTCAAATAGAGATGTGAGGTTGATTTTGTTAGTTACGTTGGCGATAATGAGATTTCTCATATATCCTTTGTGGAAGACGGTCGCTTTAGTACTTGGTATTTATAATCAAATACAATGTACATAATCATTTCTTCCTTCTACCTCTTGCAAACGTTTACCAACCAGTTTCTGCACAAATAAAGCTCTAGAGTAACAATGAGTGCATCTTTCAATCGAATTGTAATATATCTGAATCTTCAATTGAGCAATTATTACAATCGTGAGAAAGATATTCTAAAATTTGACATATGAATAGCACACAGAGTTTCGCCAAAGCTGTCTTGCGAGCAATTTTTAGTCGAGAGAAATAAATACTTTCGCATGTGTTCTGAATAATGATACTAATATGACCATTCCATTTAGCATCATAGGATAATGCTAATCCAAAGTGTGTATGAATTTTTTTGCAAGAAGAAAATGTACTGTGTAAAAACAGGACGTGGATAGAAGTCATTATGGTTGTATGCGATTAATAAAATGGGTTTTGGAATCGTTAAAAGCAATAAGCACGTCATTTGTCCATGCATGCATCAAGAAATTATGAATAAATGAATCACATTTTCTAAATACCAATAAGTGGAAGCTAGAGAGTGGGAGAGAAAGAGTGAGATTCAAACGGAGAAAGATATATTCCTTCACGTGATTGTCGTTAAGTGGATACCTCTAACAAATTTTTGATACTGAGGTCCCTTGCTAAATGGATTCCTTGAAAGCAATATACCATACCTGAGTTTCATAACTATGGTTCGTCTTCTCTTGGGGTGGATATGCAGTTTCCTAATCGGAAACACCTTCATTGCAGGCAATGGGTTTGGTCCTCAGTAAGGTGCGAATTACAATTTCGAAACCATAACGATACAATTCTTCTCTAGGTAAAATTGTCTCATATAATCACGCATCGTCTTATACAATAAGGGGAGAGAACTTTCCGTTATGTTAGGTACATATTCCAAATTTACAATTATTGCTCCTACTTGATTTCACTCAAAGGAATCCAGGCTGGCTATGCAATGAGAGCACGGTTAGCTATTGAGCCTGTTAGCGTGTAGGCGTGGAAAGAAGTATATATATATATATATATATATATATATATATATATATATATACCATATATATATATATATATATATATATATATATATATATATATATATATATATATATATATATGTGTGTGTGTGTGTGTGTGTGTGTGTGTGTGTGACTAAATAAATGATTTATGGAGAAGCCATAAGGATAGGTTAGTGTAGGCAAGTCAATGACTAGGTTCTGTTTCCAGTAATATTAATCTTGATACGATATTTGTTGTTGTATTTCTGTCGGTATATATGCACAATATCAGCTATAATGTTGATATTGTTCATCTAAGTTTCAATCTCGCTCTTAATATTCACTTCGTGTCTTTCTTGTAATGGCGTCAAATGATATTTAACATGCAACAATGATCATACATCGACAGATAGTTCTTTAGAAATTATTAATGTTAAGTGTGCCATCTGACGCTGTGACTGATGTACCACTAATTAAGACGACAGTATTCATATTGAAATAATTTGAGTCAACAATGTAGTAACTAATCAATTTCATAAAATAAGGATCATACCTATTCTTACCAGAAATAATAGTTATTACCATTATTGATATAAATTGATATAGATTATAAAATGATATACGCTCTGAATTGAATATTGGCTAATAATAGGACAACGTACTTAACCGGGCAAAGCAAATGACAAAACATAGTATAATGCATACATTCTGTTCCTTTTTTCTTCACAATTTTTATTCAATTTTCAAACAGTTTTGGTAATATCTTCAAAGTTTTAAGCCTCAACGCCTGTATATGCAAATTAGGATGTGGAACACGTTTTAAAGAAATTTTGCACAAAGGAAAGATTATGTGATAAATTAGAACGATAAATTTAGTTGTGACGCATGTTCCAGTATTTGGAAGTTGAGGAATCGCAGTTGTTGTTATCACTTCGCCTTATTCAAAATACACACCAAAAAAGCCTATAACACCGATAGTATATTCCGATCGCACACCTTTTCGGGTGTCGTCCGGCCGACCACTGAGTCACTGCAAATGCAGCTATCATTAATAGTCTCTTTTGTTATATCGTCATATTTGTTGAAGCGGGGTTGGACGTGATAACCTACATAAGCAAGGGGTTGGACGTGATAATCGAGATAAACATTGGGTTGGACATTATAATCGAGAAAATCATGGGGTTGGACGTAATAACGGAGATAAGCTTGGGGTTGCACGTGATAATCGAGATAAGCAAGGGGCTGGACGTGACAATCGAGATAAGCATGGGGTTGTACATGATAATCGAGATAAGCATGGAGTTGAGCTTGAAAATCGAAATAACCAAGGGGTTGGACGTGATAATCGAAATAAGCAAGGGGTTAATGCTAAAAATAATAATTGTAGTAATACTACTACTTCTAAAATGCGTGTCGATTTGTAAATATCTATCAGATACCGTTAACTCTGAAATAATGGAATAATCAGACTTCCTGTGGATTATTTATTCCTTTAAGAGAAACAGTTAGATCGCGCACCTGAATATAAATAGTAGCATAATTACTGTTTGCAGTAGCTGTTATCGCATGGTACCGTAATCATAGTGCTTTGCAATTTCATATTCATGCGGTTTTGTACCGTAAAATTTCTAGATCATAAGTCGTATTACTAATATAAATTAACACCATGCCTATTTTAAATTTTAAAAAGATAGATATTTTAATTTTGAACATTATGCCAATTTGAAACTTGAAGATTTTATACACTATGGTACTAAAATTAACCGAATTCTTCTTTACATTTTTTATCATAATAATTTTCATAGCCTAATAACTAATTAATTAATTACGATAGAATATTTTGATGATCTATGACATTTGTTGTAAAAACAAATGTTTTTTTTTTTCCCGACTTGAAAGGTGAAACATATTTGACTTAAAATCGACGTAGCATACAAAGCCTAGGTCCTAGATTACTTACATAAATTTTTGGACTTGCTTTCATATTTGCAAGGAAGCGAAGTTTTAGTCACTATTTGATGTACTTTTCCATGTTAATTTACATAAACGGAGGACGCAGAAAACTGTCTAAAAGACTATTCGATTTCAATTCTACCTTTAAATCTGATATTTCTGTTATAATTTACGACACCATTAACCGATTTAACTCTGAAATGTGACAAGAAATTACATTTCAATAATTTTGTTTCCCAAGTTTATAACTTTCATTATTGGAATCTAAATGATATTAATAGTATATGGGGACGATTTGGCCCTCATGAGCCCAAAGAAGGAAAAAGAGCCTGGGACGATATGTCCCCAAAATTTATAGGCCCAAATGGCACACCCTGGGACGATATGACCCCAAGGTTAATTATAGCGACAATAGGAATGGAACAGGTGGGATGACGTCATGGTACTGGATACTTGCAACAATGTGGCATGTGGCTGACCTGAATACGCGCAGCTACCACTTTAGGTAGGGACAAATGCAATAGAGAGACAGAGACATAGACAACACATATGCAACACATATATAGGCAAGAAAGAATAAATATCTTTTTGAGGCATATGAAAGTGGCCCTTAAAAGAGCCTTTGGGTTCTTCTTCTTCTATTGTCTCCACTTCTTCCACCACGTTCTCACTTTTTCAATGATTCCTTTCTTCTTCTTCTTTTCTTCGTCTGGAATCCAGTCAGGATGTCCCATAGCTCTAAAGTTTTCCTGTACCTTCATCCAGTTGATGTTCACTTTTTCAAACTCTTCTTTTCTCTTTCTGTTTTCCTTCTCCTTTCTCTCTTTTGTCCAGGTGTCTTTGATATTCTTTACCTCTTCTTCCGTCACGTTTTTCATTTTGTCTTCGGCTTTTTTAATTGCTGTAAACCCCACTGCACAAAAGACCACTCTGTCCAATTAAATGTATCGTGCAAGAAGCACCTCATTTGGATGACAAGACCAAGGGCTTCCTTCAATGTCCATATTCTGACATACTTAGGCTTGATGAATCCTCTTAATTTTTCAACCTATTCTTCTATCATTCCTGCCACCAGATCCCTGGCTACTTTGAGGCTAGTGACTTGACTGGTCACAAAGTCTTTTGAGACTGGATAGCTCAATTCGTTTTCAAGCCTTTCCACCACGTAGGCTGCATCCATCATCCAGAACCAACTATGCCTTAACTCATTAAATAAATTCATTTTTTCCTGAAGGTGTTGACTAGTCAAAGCGGGTACCCAGACTGACGATAGAAAACATTCCTACAAGGGTTTTTGTTGGGCCAAAAAGATATGATAGCGAATGTTGAGGGATAGAGAGAAGTCAAAGAGCATATATTCAGTCTTTTCTGAAAACAAAAGACAGACACATGTTTTCGAAACACAACATTTTTATTCAACAAACAATTTACCACTCTCAATTGACAATAACATCAAATAAACCATTTTTGACAAGGTTGACAACGTTGTGAAATCATGTGAGATTTCCACTGATGGAGGTCACGAGGCCATTGATGTACACTACGTTTCCAAGCTAAAGACAAAAAATAGCTATAATGGTCACAAAACCATTTATATACTTACTCATCGTTTCTAGAAGAGTTACTATCAAAATAAGTCACTAAATGTTATAAAGGATATCCAAGACTGTGTTGATGAAGAAAATACACACAATATTGTCCACACACCATAGAATCTGTGCTTTGTAATTTCACATTATTGTATCGTGTTGTCTCGGCATTTCAACTAAAAAATTCGATGATGTCGTCTTCCAAAGGAGTTAATCCATACGAATCAAAATACTTCACACAGTCCTCTTGAGGGAAGTAGACGGCGACCCAGTGAGTTCCTGGGAGATGACTGTCGTCCGTGTTAATGACATAAGCATGATGGTCTTGAGGTTTGCGATGAGGTAGTTTATCTTTAGCGCACACGACAGGATTCCAAGAAGCAGTGTCCGAACTGTTTTTCAAAAGGTAATAAAGTTTGCAGGTATCCATTTTTTTGGGTTGTTTTTTTCCATAGGTAATGATAAGTCATCAATTCAATTCTGATTTTTTGTTTAAAAAGCTCTGTCAAGTAGCCGTTTCTTCGCTTTGTCTCCGCATTCTGGGCTAAGAGAGATAGATCTCTAGAGTAGTCAGTGGAGGGCAGGAATGATCACGCAAGCCTTTATACCACTCATGCAACACCACTTCTTTCTAGATGAGACTCCAAGCGTCGTCCAGATACTCGTCCAGTTTTTCTTGTCGACTCATCATCAGAGACTTATCGTGTTGAGCTTGACTGGGATGATCGTTTTGACATCCGTAGCAATCTTTCTTGCTCAGTTCCGTAATTTTATCCGCCAGGTGTTTGGCAAAACAACACACGAAATGTTGTTCTTGTTCTGGCCATCTGGATGTGACAACTACCACGTCTTCGTCATTTTCTTGGGGTTCTGTTTTCACGCTATCCTCTAATTCGATTTCCAAAGATTTTTCCCCGTTCAAAGAGGGATAAGTGTCTTTCATTGTTTCTAATAGTCTAGAATGACTTCTTTCAAACTGTTGATTTCTGTTGTATTATCGAATTCGGCATACAGGATGACGTTCACCGTCTCGGCGAGAGCTTCTGCAAACTAAGGTTCACACGCAGTTGACCGGATTTTATGGGGTGGAAATGTCCCTCGTCGTTGCCTTGGTCTGGAGTGAAATCAAAGGCGCACAAATTGTAACCTCCTACATAATCTTTGTACGAAATACCGTGACTGGTGTTGGTTCCTAGTTGTCCGGTAGCTTCGTACAGGGACAAATAGGATCTCAAGTAATTCTTCTGGGCAAAGTTATGTTCGAAGGGTCTGGTACACAAGGTCTTGCCATCGCGACTGACTTCGATCTTGGACACGTTGTAGTGCTTAAACTGGAAAGGATTTTGATCGTGGGCTCCGTTGAGGGCTGCATTACTGACGATGCCAACGATTAAACGTTTGGGTAACTGTCCTTGGAACAGATGATCTTCGAACGTGGATCGGAGTCCAGCAGCGTCGTATATGATACTTGGCGGTCGCTCTGCTCAATGTTTGACTGATGTCGTTTCCTTCTTTAGGTAACACTTCAACGTGACGCACATGAAGTCTGGCTTCTTGGATGATGGTTTTGTACTCGTTGGTATGAGCCATCAAATGGAAAGCGACACTGCAGCGATTTAATCTCAGGCGAATATCCACTCCGTTGAGCAAATACTTGCCTTGCAACCACATGTCCAAATGTAAGCGATCCATCAGTTCTAAATTACGACCTTGCAGGAGGTTCTTTCGACGGTCGTTAAAACCCACATTGTGAGGATTTTGATCTGCTGTCAGGGCTGTGTCGTTAAACGTGTCCTCACCTGCTATGTCAGGCTTACATACCACGCAAGCATCCAGATGAGTGTTCTTGGCCTCTTTTCCGTAAGTCAAGAGATTTTCTAGGTACGCTTGGTAAGGGTAAGTATCCATGCTACTGCTAACCAGTTTGTTATTCACGTACAAATCCACTTCGCTGAACAAGCAATGCATGAAATTGTTGACGGGAGCTACTCTAGCATCGGCTCCAGGATTGGTGTTGTCCGTTTTGATCACTTTGAGTTTCATGTACAAGTAACTGCTATTCAGATCGATGTAATCTTCGTGTTGTCCTTTGATTTCAAACTTAATGGGAGCTGAATCCGTCAAAGAGGAGTTGGGATGAAATTCGACCCATTGGGATTCCTGCATCGTCCTCATGGTGGGTGACGTGGCAAACAGATTCAGTTCCGACTTGGAACAAACGCAAGACTCTCGGTGCATCATTTTTATTTTTAATAATCAAAAACGTCTAACTCTCGGACGGTTTTTCTTTTCTTAGTGTTTCTAGCTCTAGGGGTGTGAAGCCCTCTCAAGGGGTGTTTTCGTCGTCTTTTTCTGCCTTGTCCTTGCTGTGGCGTCAGGGAAGCAGGAATACCTGACTCGGCATCGCCCAGGGCATTTATACGAGTTTCTCGTCGGCCGAAAATGTCTTTGCGCGTTTGAAGGAAGACATTTTTGCACTCTCTCAAGAAAGTTTCTTTGGGATTTTGTTTGTCAATGATGACCTTTTGGAGAAATTCTTTACCTTGCGTCAACGCGGCGTCTCTGAAGGCGTGCAATGCCCGTCTCACCATCGGTTTCAAAACGGGAGCCACCGAACGAAAGGCTGACTTTAGCATATCTCCTACACCATGTCCTCGTTGTCAACCTACTCCGTGATACATGACTGACAAAGGGTTAGAGTACTCGTATTCGAAAATGGAGTTTCACTGTGACTTTTCCTTTGGTGAATGAAATATTTTGTCCCAGATCTCCTTTTATAGTAATGTTGACAGTGTCGAAATACGACTTACTGACGGACAAATAGTGAGGATGTTTGAAATTCACGGTGAACGTGATAGGTGTTTCCACCTTCCTCGTCAGCATTCGTGGCAGAATCCACTTTGAAAGGAATTACACTCAGTAACAGTACGGAGGTATGTCCCACCACGTTGTAATCTTCCACACCCGAGTACAAAAAGATCAAATTCAGTCCTTGGTTCATTTCTACAGGGAATCGAAAATATTTCGCAAAATCCGAGTTATCGGTCACGGTTGGTATTTCGTTCGTAATCTTGATCAACTTGGGGTCTCCTCCCAAAATGTCATACAATTAAGGACAAAATGTAATGGCCAATACTATGTCCTCTGAAAATTTGAGTAGTAGGCGACGAGCTATTTTGTGGTAATCGATCGTGACACTTTTTTTATTCTTCTCCAAGACTTTACCAAACGTGGCATTGAACCTATCAGCAATAGCGTTCACCAAATGATGACCACTAAAATAATAGCCTGGAGAAATTTTCAACCGAAAAGTGGTCCGTTTAGTTTTGGGGTCTTGCGATTTCATAGAGTCACCTACACCGCTGCGTTCATCCAAGTGTTGATTCACTTGCTCATGAACATCTACCGTAAAAGTGTTTTGATTTTCGATGATGTTTTTGATTTGTGTTGGATGTTTCATTTCCACTAAAGTCACTTCCCAATGGGCTTCGTGATCCAATTGGATGGCGTGATGTAATTTGGCTGTGAAACAACATAAGGTGTCATTGGAAAAAAAACCTCCATAGAACTGTCACTGGGAGGAGTTAAGTAAAATTGGTTGTTCATAATTCCAGAGTTCTAGTGTCCGAGGGGTCGCTGGAAGTCAGAGGAGTGTCTAAAAGAGGATGGTTAGGGTGACTGTTGGAAGGGGAACTAACGTTGGACGCAAGACTCCCGTTGTTGTTACCGTTAGAGGAATATTTCAGAGACGGATTGGGAAGAAGGTACCCGATGCAACTGCTGAGTAAAATGGTCCACAATTGTTTGTCTCCTTGTTGCAAACTCAAATTGGCAATAGCAGCGCCGATGACACAATACACCACAAAGATTTGGCAAAAAAGACGATTTGCGTTTTAGGCACACGTTCTCCACACCACACCCACAAGGGTTGCTTTTGTAAATCTTGCAGAGAAGAACTGGGTTAAGGAGTGGTTACTGCAGTAGCTGAGGCTGTGTTGAAGGGCGTGATGGTCACTTCTTTTTATAGTCAATGATTTGCGAAGCGTCGATCTAAGAGTCAAAACTCGGCGGATTTACTTTCCAATGTACTTTGACTTCTTTGACACGTCGTTTTCCCACTTCACGAGTTCTTCGATCGAGAATGCTTTCGATCTCGTACACGTTGTCTTCTTTTTTGGTCACACGTTGTAACTCGGGCAAGTAAAACGTTCCTTTTAACACTTCCACGTTCACGTATTCCAATTTATAGACGGGAGGATGACGGCAACGCACAAGTTCAGTGACACGAAACAATTCGGTGGTCCATTTGGGTAAGTAACCTTTGTCGAAAGCGCGCTTGGTTTTGCCAATGCGCACCCAATCTTCTGCTTCCAAGACTTCACCTTTCTTGGGTACAGTCACTGTCAGGGACGTACCAAACAGACGCTCGAAGACAGTCAGTACGTTGTCAGGAGCCACTTCTTGGTGGGCACGTTCGATGCTCCGATGGTAAGATTGGTTGTACGATTGGACAAGGTGTGGGGAAACGTCGATGTACTTGAGAGTGTGTTGATGCGTAAAATATTTCCACATGCGTTCTTTCAAGGTGCGTTGAAAACGTTCCACGATGCTGGCTTTGGTTTCGGGATTCTCGGTGGTGCAAAATGAATGTCACGTTTCCTCAATTCATTTTGGAAAGCTTGGTTCAGACATTCGGTGCCTTTATCGGTTTGCTATCGAAAAAGGAGACGCCCACTTTGTTTCAACACCAGTTGGAGGGCTCACTGCTCGATTTGGAAGTCAATGGCACGACCCAATCAAATTTGGAAAAGACGTCGATGACACAAAACAAATATTTGTAACCACGATTGTAGGTGGCCAAATGAGAGACATCAGCTAAATCGGCTTTCCATTGATGATCGATGCCCTCCACATGGGTGCGACTTCTGGAAAATTTTCGTCGAATGCGTTTGTGTAAGGTGTACGTGGCTTGTTCTTGTAACCAGCGTTGCACTTGAGGTGAACGAACACTTTTCAGTCGAGTTTTGGCAGCACGATACAATTTCTGAACTCCTCCGTAACCTGCTGGATGGGGTGGATCATAGTAAATGCTGGCGAACATCTTCTCCATTTTTTTAATAAGTGATCCACTCTTCGCTGATGGTACTCTGAAGTGGTTTAGAAACGGTTTTACGTGTCCGATGTGCCACAGGAGTAGAAGTCGAAGGTAGTTTTGGTGGTAGTGGCGGCGGTGATGGTGGTAATGGAATGGCTTTGGTCTTCTTTTCTTTTTTCACTTCTGCTTTCCCTTCTTTCTTTTTCAATTCTGTCGAAAGTGGAGTGGACATCATCTTTTTAACCCATGCTTTAAGTACTTCTTGTTGTGGTGTAGAGGAAGCTGCCAACAAGGACGCTGCAATCTTACTAGGGATGGGAGCTGCTGACGGTGTTTGAAAGACTTCTTTTGCCTCTTCTTCCTCAGGTAAACGTGGGGCTGCATCTGTCTTGGCCACTGGGGGTAGTATTGGTGATGGTGAACTTTTCATCAGGATATTAAAATCTTACAGACAAATCGCTGAGATCCATCAATGATTGCAATTTGTCTTGTAAATGGGACATCTCGTTCAAATGAGGATTGGGAGGTAAATGTGGGCTCCGTTGTTCTTGCAACGATGGTATTCCATCTATCGTTTGTAAGGCACTAAAGCCAGTTTTCGTCCTTCCATTGGATTTTGAAGGATCGCGTCTAAGATCTTTTGACTCCAGAGGTCCCTTTTATCTTCTTGACCCTTTTACATTGGAGGTATGGCGGTTACAACTTTTCCCAACATACCCAATATAGGTTTCGCTATTACACTGGTAAGAAGTCCTAACAGGGGAAAAATTCCTCCGCGTTGCACAAACATCTTTTTCTTTTGACGAATGGGTATTTTCTTTTGGACCATTTGGCGAAAAACGTGTCGATGTTTGACAAGGCATTTTTTCTGGTGTTTAGTCAAAGGTATCGTTCCTTTCAAGACATTCAGAGACCATTTGCTCACTGTATCAATGACGTCTTTGGAGGCAGTTTGAATGAGTTTTTTTTTCGCTTGTGTGGAGTAGCTTTGGACAGGACGGACAACATACTGGAATGCGTCGCCACTGATTGTTGGCTCGTTGTATCATTCTCATGGCAGGCATCAGACGACGTGGAGTGGTTCGCAACGGATTCAATCGGGGCAGTTATTACTTGCACAAATCTAGTAAACTCTTTATCACACCCGATCTTTCTTGGACTTTGATTTTGGAGGCAGGTACTTTGTAAGCAGCGGCCACTGCCGTTAAAGAGGAAGATGGTGTCACCGCTGGAGGAGACGTTTTTGGAGATAAGGGTTTCCAATGTTTCGTGATATCAGGAAAGACGCGTGTCAAATCGGGTTTGGCAGGCATCACCAGGAACGGAGAAATTGAAGATGTTGAGGTTTCTGGAGAGGCAGGTCACCGTTGTTGCAGCAGGTCGTAGTTTGCGAATGTAATGTTGCGTCCTGGCGACAGTACGTCTCTTGCGGGTACAATCTGTTTTCTGTGGGCTTTTCTTTTTATTTTTCTGAGGTTGTGACCTGGTCTTGACACAGCTACTCTTTTTCGTTTTCTTGTGGGTACGTCGGGGAGTGGATTTGTTCTTGGGGAGGACTTCGGCAGCATTGGGATCCCAATTTAAGAGGAAGGCATGATGATACCTCCTAGAGAACCGCTACCTCCAGGTTTCAAAATGATTTGCTTTTTGGTTTGAGTGTCGATGCGAGGATCGGCTAGTTGCGTCAAGCCTACTTTGTTTCTCTCCAAAAAAAAAGTTAGGTTTGATGTGGAACCTGAATGATGCCATGCAGTAATTGACGTGCTGTCACCGTAAACCATCGTAAGACGTCTTTAAGACTAGCTTCTAAGACGCGAACACGTATTTGTGGATTTGTTCGCGACTGATACCGTACAAGGCACGAATGAATTTGACGGGAAGATGAGACTGAAGGGACGTCATGCTGACGATGTGTGAAACAGACCCCAAGTGACCGAGTTTTTTTTATAGAATTTTTTTGGCTGTTGTGGTTGTTGTGAAGTCGACGAAGGGGACGTTTACACGACAGGCCCTCCGTCTTGGCACCAGTGGTTAAACAGATCGGTACGAAATCGCAAATAATCGGGACTGGTGGGTTTTAAATCCACGAGTAAATAAGCGTGTGGGGTTTGAGTGGCATCGTCGTACGCATGAGTCAGCCAAGGCGTTCCTGACTGTTTGGCTAACACTTGCACTTGCGATTGATCTCTAGGGCTTTTAAACAACACCACGTAATGAACATTGAGACTGATGGTGCGATGGGTTTTACTTTGTTGAAACAAATTTTGGGTGATGTAAATGACACTGGCATTGCAATGATGCTCTTTGCGTGTATGCCAGAGTTTAATTTCTTCTTCGTCTTCTCCTAACATGTCCTCAGAAATAACCAAATGAGTTTGACTAGAGTCAGACACGATCCCGTCGTCTTCGCCAGGAATGCCTTCCACAAAGACGATGGAATCGCCTTGACTTTCTCGCAGAAGGCTGTACGCCGATTGTCACTCTTTGTAACACCACACGATTCGTTGAGGTGGGCGAGCGATCAAATGATGTTTATGTTCGATCAAACGTTTGACAAATTCGGTTTTGCCTGAACCGTTAGGTCCAGCAATGAGCATGTTAAAGGGATGGCAAAGATACAAGGCCTCCCAACTAGTCCGATCTACGTGTTCGTCGATGACTTTGAAAGTGGAGGAATAGGGAGCAGAGACAGTAGAGGTAGCCATAGTAGTAGTGTAAGGAATGTCACTGTTGACAGGAAGACAGACAAGAAAAGAGTTTTTTGTACTCATAGAGGACACGTTTATTGTCATATTTAAAAGTGAACAACACGAAAGACAAAAATAAATTAAAGGCAAATGGCGAAGTACATGAATAAAAGGCACATCAAAACGATCATAGTGGAATATAAACAAGGAAGAGTGAGCAGAGTCAGTAGAGGTTGCCATAGTAGTAGTGTAAGGAATGTAACTTTTGACACGAAGACAGGAAAGACAAGAGTTTTTATAATATTTTCAGGACAGGTTTATTGTCATCTTTAAATGTGAACAACACGAAAGACAAAAATACATAAAAACCAAATGGCAAAGTGCATGAATGAAAAGCACATCAAAACGATCATAGTGGAATATAAACAAGTCTCTGTACAACATTTGTGGTGATCAAGAGGTGAAATTGTTGGGACAGTGTGTAATGTTCTTAAAGTCTCTACACTCCTTGGCACAGTCGCACAAATGTCTTCTCGGAATGGCCTTTCGTGGATGTCGATACCGCTCCTTTCCGGAAGAGAGTGGTTTTCCTCGGTCACGACTTCTTCTTTTTCTAGCACTGTCACTAACACTGGTTTAAAAGTTACTTTTTTCACTGAACGTTTTGATTTTTTAGGATGACAAATCTTGGGCATAGTGTGCCACTTCTTTTGTCCATGCCTCAAAACCCCAACTTTTCCAGTCACGTATATCTTTCCAGTGAGGGTGTAAGTCACAAGCTACACACACATTATAGTACACATCTTCAGTGCCTAAAAGTTGACGAATCTTTCTTTCCTGTAGAGATCGAGAAGTAGCGAGATGAAAGCGCAAAGCTTTGAGCAGAATGAGTTTTTCATGTATATTTAAAGGAACCACTTTCATGCTTTTTTGGAGTGGTATGTACTGCTTGTAAAGAATCCACAAAGGATCGGCTGGTAAACGAAATCCCAGAAAGCAAGTCACAAAGACACACACTACACCTCGACCTCAATTCAATGGACACAGTTCTCTTAAAATCCGATCATAATCCTCCACCGTTTGAATATTGTCATTGATTTCCTTCCACGGAATCTGTTGTATCACGAATGATAAAGGTCGTGGCATGGTAGTCTGTTTTTATACCCTCTTTGGTGTAACTTAATAAGTGTACTTTTTGAACAGAATCCGTTTTATGTTAGTACCGTACTGAAAATGTTTGGTCACTACCTCACACACCACACGTCGTACAGAAGTTTCCTCTTGAACTAAGTTTACGTTGTGTAAAAGATTTTGGTAATCCTCTAAGTCGTCTTTTGGAATTCGGTGTATTAGGATCACCTTGTAATTTGAATGAGTGGCATCCAAAAACGTATGACTTTCACGCAATTTATCAATGTCTGCCAGCTGAAACATTTTCATCAGAATCAGTCTTCTTATAGCATTCAGGTACCAGTGATTTAAACATCGGTGACATAACGGATGCAATTGTTCTTTGCATTTCACTTGTATTTTGACCAACTCGTGGGAAATGTATTCTCTCAACTCCATAGGTAAACCACGAATGTTCTCTTGTAAAGTATCCATGACTATGTCAGTCAGACACTTCTCCTAGAGCGAAAGTAACGAATGTAGTGAGTAATTTCTGGTCACTGCCATTCCAGGAAACGTTCAAGAATGTCAATAAAATCTTCAAATGTAAATGGTCTAAAGTGGAGTATTCGGAAGAACGGACACTTGATTGAGAGAAATTTGACTTGTTTGTTAACTTCTGTCTTTTTCCTCTTGTGAATTTCTCGACATAGAAGTTCCTCAATCACCCATTGAGATTTTGCTCTGGCAAGTCCCAGCCAAATGTCCTTGTAGATCTTCCCTTGCAATTCATTTGATAATAATAATAATAATAATAATAATAATAATAATAATAATAATAATAATAATAATAATAA
>JAECUM010013555.1:0-41601 GCA_016617855.1 Megalonaias nervosa
TAATCTCTACAGCACAATTTTCATATGAGAGCCCAGCAGAGTCAAAGCTGCATGATAAACTATAAAATGCAGGCTTCTGTCATGTATGTGATGATGACCTTTATCAACTCAAACAATTTTTTTATATTTTAGACAATGCAGCTATCCCAGCAGAAATCTTGAGAATGGATAATCGATCCATTCAGTTATTCAAAGAGGCGATGAAAGATGGGAAAGCAAACGTCTACAACATTCGCGTGATGGTTGTTGGTCATGTTGGTGTAGGTAAGACGACACTCATCAAACGTTTCCTGGAGAAGGAGGTCAACATCAACGAAAGACAATGCACAGAAGGCATTATTGTCCATGTTCACTGTTGCAAAGTGTCACGCGATGCGTTGACATGGACTTTAAATGAAGGAGGTAGGTCATTTTTGTTTATTTCAACACTTTAGATTCGTAACAGTTTATGCCAGTCACTTGGTCTGTTCATCGGTCTGCACTTGGTCCGCTCATCTGCCTTTTACCAGATCTGCTTCAAAACCAGTCGGTTAAATGTCATGACATTTCATATGTATTTTGCTTTTATGTTAAACATCTGTAAACGGAATATCACTCCTGACTTTAATAATAATAATAATAATAATAATAATAATAATAATAATAATAATAATAATAATAATAATAGCAATTATAATAGTGACAAATTTAAATCATAAAAATTCTTTTTTTAACAAGAGTAATGAATTAGAATACAATTGTACGTAGTCATCTTTGAGACCTCTGCGTCTTTATAACATTCTGCATGCAGATACCTTGGTAACAAAATATGTCGGAAAAAGAATACTGTACTACAATGATAATATGGGAATTCGCTACAGGAGTCAGAGTTATAATATTGTACTACAATGATAACAGTATTATAGTTCTAATTGAATCCTTTAACACTTTCCCCATATTGTCATTGTACTGTTGTATTCTAGTTTGTATGGGTATTGACCGCCTGTAGCAATTTGCCCATAGTATCATGGTAATTACTGCATTTTAGTCCTAATTGATCTCTGAAGTAATTTTCCCATATTATTATTCTAGTTTAGTATTCTGGTTTCCGTTGACTCCAGATGTTATTTCTATCATGGATGGGACATCAACAAAAAGCACATAATTTGACAGTGATTTGTGTATTTGTTTGTAGATTAATATTATAACAATCTGTTTATTTTATTGTAATATTTCAGTAATTATTAAATTTGTTGCTAAATTATCTGTTGTGTAAAAGTTGTCTCAATGACACCCAATTAAGTTTTTGAACCTATTGTTTTTCTTGTAGGTAGTTTTCTATGCACGTTAATCAATATATTACAATTTATTTTTAAACAATAAGGCAAATTAATTTGTAAAACGTGCTATTACGTTTGATGTGTGTGGTCGTTGGCAACATCGCACATGCAACACTGGTGATAAATATACGTTTATGAAATTTCGTCCTTTACAGTATTATAGAATCGTAGTAGAGTGGATTCGAACTGACCCTTGCTGAATGGTTTCAGTGCCTAATCGAGCTAGTAAAAATAGCAGGCCGAAACGACACGGGACGAAACGGTTCCGGGCCGAATCGACTCGCTCCTTTTTCGCCAACCTTTAATAGCTTGAAAGCTTGTATGTAGCAGATTATTTTGTTGTGATACTTGTATCACCTTCTGGATGATGTGGGTGTATGTATTTTGTTTATGTTGATGTATATATGTGGTTTGAGTATTTGAGTGCATACCTGCATGTCTATGGGAGTTTATGTATGTATATATGGTTGGGTGTATGCGTGTCTATGTGAGGGTATATGTATGCGTCTGTATGTGGATGGGTGCGTATGACTGTGAGGATGTGTGTTTTGTTTTGAGTGTATGCATGTGGATTTGTTTGTGGGATACTTGACATTTAATGCACATTAAATGTGGAATTTGCAACTTCACTAGTAGGTGCTGTTTTAGCTCCCTTCCACTGAAGGAAACAGTAAGACCATTATCCTTGTATTACAGTGGGGGCTTAAAGATTAATTAATATATCAATGTATTTATTCCATATTAAAAATCTAAACTAATTCTAAATAATTAGAAAGCAACATAGAAACGTTGCGCACAATTGGCTGTGAAATGATTTGTAAAGCACTTAAACTGAACACAGGGAGTAAATTTGTAATATTCTCTAAAATATACGTAATCAGTGTCTGAAAAAGCCGGGATGATTAAAGAAATATAAGCATAGCATAGAAAGAGGAAAGAATCCAAACCACATGGGTTTTAGTCGCATTGGAGATATTTTAGACGGGGAATGTGTGTTGTTAATATTTCTTCTCCCTGATAGACACGAATGAGTGGCGTTTATTTTGCATACACAGAATGTACAATGTGAAGACTTTGGTTGTTGATCATCTCCACTCTAATACTCAAATGCCCTGGGTGAAATTTTCCTAGAACGAGACAATTACACTATTTCTTGGTTTGGACATGTAATAAAATGGCTTAAATATTGAAATTAAAACAAGAAATCGGCGATAAAATAGCTAACAGGCAATCTGGAAATATTGCTTTATCGTATCAAGGATGATCATAGCATATAAACAGATGATAAGTCTATATCATACTGTCAATCTGTAATCTGCATGCCAGAAATACATTCAATATGACACCACCGCACCACCTGGAGACCATCTGAAGATGAAACGACCATTAAGTTGATATGCGAATCGATAATGTATCAATTTGAAAGATGTACATCTTCTGCGTGTGAGTTGGATTTTAAACGTAGCTTTAAAATTTTTTCAGTCATATCGCTACGGTGTCTGCCGTGTGGCAGTTTATAATAATGTCTAGCACTGGGGCAATAAGCCGCAGACATATACCATGATGTCCCACCCAGTTACATTATCCTGACACCAGGCCGACCAGTCCTAACAGTAACCCCTTAATGCTTAGCGCCTAGCTAGACAACTGTTAGTACCATTTTTATAAGTCTTTGGTATGATTCGGCGGGGGTTCGAAGCCGCAACCTCCCGCATCCAAAGCGGACGCTTTAACCAATAGTTCAATGTGATGTCAAAGTTTGTGTGAAAATATGTGCGCACACAATATTTAATTAGTAAAAACCTCCATATTCAAATTTTGCTTGGCAAACATGTCTTTTCTTGACTGTATTCAATTACATCCATTGTGCTCACCTGGGAGCGCTGTTTTTTGTGAAGTTTCTGACATATATTTCATGATGGGAGAGGGTGGTGCTGAAGGCAAAGTTTGACTAGGACGCTGTTTCATCCAGCGCAAACTTGTGATGCCTCTGAAAGTACCAATTATATAGTGACTCAGTTATCAAAAAGAATCCAAGTGATTGTAAAGGAATTAGGCAAAGGAACAAAGTCCATGTGTTAGGAGATAAAGCAACTCTTCAGTTTCCGTGTCATTTCATTGTTATCATTAATAACTAACTTCATGTTTGTGTGCGTTGAAACCTTGCTGCAATAAGTACCACTCAGCAAAGTAATTTAACTCCATTATTTGGAACACTAATTTTATTGCTTATCGTATTGAATTGTTCCAAAATAGGGACTTAGCAGTATTTTTCCCACTGATGTAATTGATGTATTGTATTTATCAGAGGAATGGGAACTTCCACGTAATAGTCCAAAAATATGGGCTTATCAGTATTTTTCACACTAATGTAATTGATTAGTTTATCTCTCTGATATGAATTCCCATGTAATAGTCCCAAAATAGGGGCTTCACAGTATTGTCCCCAACCAATGTAACTGATGTAATTTATTTGTCAGAGAAACAAGAACATCCATGTAACAGTCCAAGAATGTGGATTAATTAGGGGATTTTTTTTACCTTGTAATGCAATTGATTTATTTTTGTTAGAGCGATAGAAACTCCCAAGTATGAACTTATCAGTTTTTTCCCCACTAATATAATTCATTTATCTTATTTATCAGAGAAATAGTAACTCGCATGTAATAGCCGTACAATTAGCTGTTTTCTTGATGTTATGTGCAGGTGAACTTTCATTTTCAGTTATTTATCTAATGTGCGATTAGCTGGTAACAACCTTGCCTGGTTTATTTGGAACCACAAGCAATACTGCAAATGAAAAATTACCAAGAAGGACTGACCATTTAAGTCTCTAAATCATTTGAACCTGAATTTTTAAAACAATTATTTTACTTCAGGGTATTTTGTTCTTAAATTAACATAATGAATATAGTTGGTTAATTTTTTCTACATATTAGAATAAATATAATTTCTTCAGTCTACTCTTGTGCTTGATTTTGTTCTTCAAACAGACTCGACACTCCAGAAAAAATGGGACAAAACATTAAAAGGAGAAATAAATAAACGAAACAAATTAAAACTTCAATAGAAATTTTATTTGTATATTGTGCATTTACAATGTGCTGCTTGATCAATTTCAGATTCAGAACAGAACTTGCGACTACAGCTTCTAGCTAAAGTTTTGAATAATGAATTACAGAAGAGGAATTCGACACGTAAGGGAGTGGAGCAGGGTGAGATTTTGCATCAAAAGAAGCCAACGTGTCTTACAGAAGACTATGCCGTCGCTTTGCAAGGCGTTAGTCCGGTCGTATCAGATACTTCTGAATTAGATAAATTACCCTCAACTCCTAGCAATAAACTTAGTGTCCAAGACACGGGTCCAACTGCTGGCAAGGTCAATGACGACCCAACAGTGGAAATCTTGAAATTGTTGCATGATAAGGCTGATAAACTAAAGCAAGGAACAGACATACCTCTAACGATGTTAGACTTTGCCGGTCAATTTGCTTTTTACACAACGCATCAGACTTTTCTAATGGATCGGGCAATATATCTCCTTGTTTCAGATATCAGTAAGCAAGTAACAGATCCAGTGAAAGATGATTGCTATTTTGATATGGAGGGAATTAAATTATGCAAAGTCTATGGTAAGTTTATGTATAGACACATCAAAGCAATGCCAAGCTTTTGTATTATTAAGTTTGTGTTAATGATAAAGTTATTATTCCCGTCAAGTAACAAATATTAAAAATATAACCGGAATGAGGGAAACATTAAAGGAAGCCGACTTTCAGTTTTGGGGTATTTCAAAATAAACATTCTAGTACTGTCAACGGAAATTGGAGCCGACAGGTTGCCCTAACTAATATAGCAGAATTATTTCTGATGTTGTTCTCTCTCACATTTATGTTCTACAAAATATTATTGTATCATGCTCAGTTTACTCTGTAAATTCAATCGTTGGTGGCTTAATTAACAGCATACATACGACTTTAGAACCGAGGATGATTAGAACACCTCTGACTCTTAACGATGAACTGTTTTCATCACCTATAGCTTTACTTCACAGGCAAGAAAATGACGATATCAAACTATACCTGTCACACTGGCACAAAAAGAAACTTGCATTTCTGCGGCGATATTGTACATGTCCCACCATCCAGCAAATGAATTGCTTCAGCTCTCTTCTGTAACGAAATAACCTGACATACTGACACCTTTCAGTTAGACTGTCAGTGTGACTTGAGTATGGTCAGTAAAAACGAGATATGAAGTGTTTAACATCAGTTCACGTTATATGCCTTCATCTTAACAATGCCTTGTTCATCAAACAAACATTTCATGTGCATACATAGAGCGATCATATTGATGCATTCCAGTGACCGCTCAAAGTAGAAAGAATCCACTGTTGGTTAGGAAATACATGGCCATTGACTTAAGATGGTATGTGACTGTTACATACAGGATACGTATAAAGATAATTGGAGTGTCGGATTAAAATGGACAAGGTGATCAGGTGCCCGCTGTGTAAAAGTCACAATTAGGAAAGGATTGATTGTTTTTTCAAATTGAAATGTAACAAGGGATCATCTAATTGTATCAGTTTATGTCAGCTGCATCCAAAGAGGGAATGGATTAATTGATGCCATGTCAACAATCTGAATATCCAAATGGTTGTGGAACATAGTGGATCAATGTCCTTGAAATAATCTGGCTTAATCTGCCACTATAGTATGTGACAGAAACTATGGGTTCGTCTACTAGTACAGTATGCTACTGCATATATGGTTCAACATTGTTCTGAACTAAGTGCATGCAACATATGAGCAAAACGGTAGATATGGGATTGGTAGGCTTTTAGGTTGTTGACAGAAATAAGGTAAAGATGGGACTAGATGCGTTTTAGATTGTTGACAGAAATATGATAGATATGGGAGTGGAGAAATATGGTAAATGTGAGGGATGGATTTACTTTAGTTGTTAATGGAAACATACCATAAGTGGGGAGTGAATGTTGGTTGAAGGCATATATAATGTATTTATGTTAGTGGAGGGGGAAGTCGTTTCGGAAGCCGCTAGTTTGTCATGCGAGCTACATGGACTGTCCATCGCAATGTAACTGCATCAGGATGGTATAGATATTGGGCAGGCCTATTTGGGCAATGGTCTCAGAATCCTTGATCCTGTCTTACTAATTTCTGTTGAGGAGTCTTCAGAGGCAAGTTGTGTGCAAGTTGTTTAATTTCTTTGCATGACTCTGGCACACTGTCCAGGTTACACAGACTTATAGTAACATATGAAGAACTATCGTTCTCAACACCTTAAGCTTTGTCTGTAGACTAATGTCACTTCCATTCCAGACATTAGCATGTAATCTGCCGAAGGCTGCGCTGGCCTTTGCAATCCTGGCATTAACTCCGTCATCGATCACGACGTTCTGTAAGACAGTGGTGCCATGATAGATGAACCTGCTTAATGCACGCAGTTTGTGGCCGTTGGTTGTGATATTTGGCTCAGCATATGGTTTTCCTGGGGCTGGCCGAGACACAACTTCAGTCTTGTTTGTGTCCATACGGGAAACATTATGCATGTATCAGAGAACTTGTCGCAGCTGCGTTACGTGTCAGCTTCATGCGATGCATTGAGAGTGCAGTCATCAGCAAAAAGTAAGTCTCTGACTTTGTCTGTCGTGACCTTAGGTTTTGCTTGAAACCTGCTGAGGTTGAGCGGTTTGACATCATTTCGATAGCTGATGCTGATTCCAGTATCACCGTCTCTGAAGACATCAGTGAGCATGGAGGAGAAAATGCGACTGAAAAGTTTTGGACCAGAAAACACCATTGTCCTGGACTCTAGCTTCCATGCTTTGGTGGAATTGTTTCACCATAGTGATAAATTTCCTTGGGCATCCGTACTTGGCCATGATCTTCCACGATCCCTCTCTACTAACAGTGACGAAGGCCTTGGTCATGTCGACATAGGTGGAGAAATGGTTGCATTCTGCTGCTGGCAGTTCTCTTGCAACTGCATATCAGATAGCACCATGTCGATCGGTCTTAAAACAAAATTGTATCTGGAGGACAGGGACAAATATAATGATTTCTCAGGGCTACTATATATTGAAGTCTGGTTCCCACATGGGACATTACATGAAACTATCAACCTCTATATCTTTCCATTTGCATATAGCTTCCAAACGTTGTATATGCCTTGCATTCGGGGTAATAAAGAACCCTATCGATTTGGGTTTGGGTACCGAATGTCAAGGCAGCTCTTAAAGACAGTAATGGTTTCATGCAATAATATTGGTATACATATCTGAATGACTTGTGGTTTGGGTAAAGGAGAATCATATTGAATTTGAGGTTCAAGATATTCAAGGTCAATGTCATTGTGACTTTTAAAACACAAAGCGATTTGCACATAAATTCCGTCCTCTACCATGTACCTTTTGTGGATAATTTGCATGCTGAATATGACATAAGCCTGTTGATTTAAGGGTCCAAAGGTCATGGTTACTAATGAAGAGAATAAAAATATTTTGTGTCATAACTTTAATAACAGCTTTAACTCACCCTTTGCAGTTGCACAGCTTTATAATCTGTGCCTGCAAAACGTACCATCCATTTGACGTCCTTATATCCTCTCAAAAAAGTGGAAACGTTTCACTATAACACAATCCACTTGTACATCTCTCATGGTGCATACGTAGAAAATGTTCTTGTCATCAAAGATATGATATATGGAATATTTTTAAATGAATTATTAACAGTGGTAACAATTAATTCCATTAGTTAGCCATAAGTCTATTTGTGTAACATGTTTCCATTAGGACTTTGTGAACACTTAATTTCAATGATATCATATGTGATGAAAGTTTTTCACATTCCTATGGTGATGACAGTTCTGTTGTACTTTCTTTGTTTAGAGCTTGTGGAAGTTTGGTTGAACTCCATACATTCTTGTGCACCATCACCTGGAGCACAGACTCCTCCTGTGATTCTGGTGGGAACACATGTGGATCAGATTCAAAAGGTAGGTCTAATTGAAATTAAAACCAAATAGTAATCAAGGTATTATAGATGTAGTAAGTACAAAATTGTAATATTAGCTATGTAAATTATTTGCAATTAAAGTAACAGTCCTATATTTTTAGCTATACTGGTCATACACCCGAAGAGTTTATGGTGTTGTCGGTCCGTTCTTTAGCAAACGTTTATTATGATTACTTCTTTATCTGCTAGGAGGAGGATACTTTAGACACACATTCATCCCATGGTGTAGTTAGTCCTGAATGAAGAAAGTGCTGCACGGACATCCAAGAATGATGCCATAGTGACAATCATGAGAATCGTCCTATTTCTACTCCTCATGAATGGATAGCCTTATAAACATGGGCTTTTCACCAAAAGACTTCTAATGATGTCTAGTTGATCATACATGATAATGATACTAATCAGATGTCCAGTAATGCTGCCACAGCAGCCATCTTGAGAATCTTGTTATCGCTATTCCTCCTAAATATAAAGTCATACTGACACACGAATTTCATCAGTACACTTCTTATTATCTTCGGCAGCTCCTAAATAAAAATGGTTCTGATCTGATGTCCAACAAGGCAACCTTATCGGCTATATTGAAAATCTTTTCATCGCTTAATAGATTATCATACCAACATTAGTTTTTCACTAATCAATTTCGTAAAGTATTTAGTTGCTTCTAAATAATAATGGTGGTACTGAGAAGCATCCATTATGGCTGCCACGTGGATTTCAAATATCAATGATCAAGATATATGGATGTATTATCTTTATATCAACAATCATCATGATAAGTAATCACGTAGCAAACAAGGATTTACAAGGAGTGGATACTATTTTAGTTTCATCTGATCATTATCTTTCATTGATATATTAAAACTTGTACAGATGTACTTTTCAAACCAAATTTAGATTAATCCCCTTAAAGTGGCGAGTACGCAACAATGCCTTAATTCCATATTGTTATCCAAGATAATGTCAAAATTCATACTTTCCATATGAGCTGAATGGAGCTTGGAAAGATTTCATGTCAGTGAAACGATGGCAATAAATTCTAAATAGCATGGTGACCATGCTCTCCTAGTGTGTAAAAAATGTAAAATGTCTCCAGAAGGACACATTACAAATTTGAAAAATAAAGAAGTCACTGTTTTGTGTGCAAGGCATAAATTATGACTCAGTAACATACATAAGTATAGTTAATAACACAAATTTATTTAATCATCACAAGGTTTATATGTAGAATCTTTGTCATGCCACACCTATCCAGAGGTGTATGTTTGGAGATCAACTGCATAAGTAATTTGTTGATTTCAGGATTCGAGAGAAAAGGTTTGCCAAAGTTACTTTCGGCAGATTCGGTTTGAACATCTAGGTACCAAGCCAATCATAGTTCACCTGGCGGATGAGGACTTTGCCATTGACAACACTGTTATTGACCCGAAGATGGATGTGTTGAAACAGAAAATTGTACAGCTTGCATCCAAACAGCCACATTGGGGTGAGGCCATTCCAGTGAGGTGGCTCACTTTGGAAGAGCACCTGATGAGGCTTAAGGCTGCAGGTGTCAAGGTACATGTTGCTAAATTATTGAGGGTTTTTTGGTTTTGTTTCATGTAATCATCCAAAGTCAAATCCAACCGGCAGAAAGTAATTTACATTGTAAACAACCGAAGAGGAATAATTGCTACTAAGAGAATAGTGACAATTACAAAATATACTATCGTTAGAGCGATTGATAACCCAGTAGACTAGTTACATGCTATGGATATTAAACAGATTAACCCAATAACATTCATGTGTATGGATAGACGGATACATACATATATATATATATACATATATATATATACATATATATATATATATATATATATATATATATATATATATATATATATATATATATATATATATATATATATATATATCTTTACATTCATGTAATGATAATTTTGCAGGCATCAAAATAATATCTTTTATTTGATGATGATGATGATGATGATGATGATGAAATCCTGGTGATATTATTATATTGCTTACCCAGTGAAGTTTACAGCGACTATACAATTTGGTTCCACTTGATCTTACATCAGTCATTCTTTCATTTCCAAAATATACTCCAAAACGTCATGATAATTCCATAAAATGTGGTACATATTAGACTGGTCGTCTAAATATCCTTTTGCTATTCATAATTTGTTATCTTGGGTATTGTCAATGTTTTGCCTATTAGACATGTGGTATTGATGTTGAATATTTTTAATGTTTTGTCTAAGTCTTTTCGATGTGCCCATATGTTATTCACAATTTGTCAGGTTGTGTATTTTTAATAATTTATCAATTAGACTAGTGGTCCATATGTTGGATCTTTTTAATGTTTTGTCTGTTAGATTAGTGGTCTATATATTGGGTATTTTTAATAATTTGTCCATTAGATTAGTTGTCTATATATTGGTATTTTTAATGTTTTGTCCAGATTTCTTTTTTCTTTCCATCATCCATTCATTATATATGTTTCGTTTCCAGTCCAAGGTTCAAAACTATTTTAACTTATCTCCATGAAAGTTGATGCGCATCATGGACGAGTGGCCTAGATCTACACGTCAGACTGGTGACCTTGATGTAAACATATAATATAAATGGGCAGATGTATGCATGTCCGATAAATGGGCCGTGATGTACACATATCAGATAAATGGGCCAGATGTGCACATATCAGACCAATAGGCCAGATGTACACATATCAGGATAGT
Source organism: Megalonaias nervosa (assembly GCA_016617855.1). Taxonomy (NCBI): domain Eukaryota; kingdom Metazoa; phylum Mollusca; class Bivalvia; order Unionida; family Unionidae; genus Megalonaias; species Megalonaias nervosa. The sequence continues at coordinate 11,101 of JAECUM010013555.1, forward strand.
GACCTCTATGTACACATATCAGACTAGTGACCTACGTGTACACATATCAGTCTAGTTGTCCAGATGTACACATATCAGACTAGTTGTCCAGATGTCCACATATCCGATTAAATGTCTAGATGTACACGCATCAGATAAATGACCAGATGTACACATATTTGATAAATGGGCCAGATGTATATATACCATACTAGTGGCCTAGATGTACACATATCTGACTAATGGTTTAGATGTACACGTCTCAGATATATGGTACAGATGTATACTTATGTAGTGGATAGTGGATAAACATTATTAAAGCTGATTCAAAATTTGCTACAATTTCGTGAAAGTTTGGAATGAGATCATAATGGAAGATCTATGTGCTAAATAACTTAGTCACATTTCAGCACTGTGTACTTTGTATTGACTTCACAATGATATGTGGAAGACAAGCAAATCACAGAATTTACTTCTTGCAATGTATATCAATATCAGTGTATTTAACATAATTGTTCCTGTACCTTTACCTTATGAATCAGTAGTAGTTGTGAACACATTACTGCCTACACTCCGAACTCAGTCGCCAATAAGTGTCTAAGTATTAATTAAATATGTTATTTTCCTTCTCACCTACAGGCGATTCTATACAGTTTAACCAAAAGTGTTATTTGCTTCTCACCTACAGGTGATCCCATACAGCAGCAATTAAAGGTGTTATTGCCTTCTTACCTGAAGGTGATCACATACATTATGGTAACTAAAGGTTTTATTTACCTTCTCACCCGCAGGTGAACTCATACAGTGGTAACTAAAGGTTTTCTTTGCCTTCTCATCCGCAGGTGATCCAATACGGTGGTAACTATATGTGTTATTTGCCTCTCACCTATAGGTGATCCCATACAGTAGTAATTAAGGTGTTATTTGCATTCTCAACAATAGGTGATCTCAGACAGTAATAACTAAAGCTATTATTTACCTTCTCACCAAAAGGTGATCCCACAGAGGAGTAATTAAGGTGTTATTGCATTCTCATTTACAGGTGATCCCATACAGTCTGCTAGTGGAGATGAACCAAAAAGAAGCTGTTAAGATAGAGTCCAGAGAGGGACTAGATCTGTTTCTCAAGTTTCAGCATGATATTGGCAACATCCTTTACTTTGGGTAAGAAACTTCATTGTTCATCCTAGAACTTTTATATCTCTACTTTGTCAAAGAAACTTTAGTATTCTTCGGTTGATTTTTATAACTGAACGTTGGGTAAGAAATATCATAATTAATCCTGTAATTAGGAAGAGCTTTTCATAACTGCCATGTGTTTAGAATGCTGAGGGCTTTGTCACACCATAGTGTTGGCTCAGGAATTTAAACTGAAACTCCAGCCAATACTTATTCAATAGTCTGACAGTTGTAAATATGATTGGAGAAAGAGGAATGTTTTCATATAGAATTGATAGATATTCAAGAGTAGATGCCATATGAAGTATCAACAATTTTTGAATGTGCAGGCTCACTTAGAAAACATTATCTTCTTGTACAAGGTAATGTGTTACCATATATATATGGCAGAGTGCAGTATATGTAGCATTTAATGAAACTTGGAACAAGTCTGCCAGATATCCCTCTTGATTTAAGGTTGCATTATTAACGAGTGATGTCTCTCATTTAATTGAACTTGGAATACGTTGACCAGTTTTCCCTCCGTAAAACCTATGGTTGCCGAATTAACATGAAATATCTCTCATTATTTATTAGAACTTGGAACAAGTCTGTCAGTTATCTATCTAGGTAAACGCTGTGGATGCCAAATGAACGTCCGATTTGTCACACTCAGTGGACACTTCTTAAATGGCAGATATGGGTTGCATTTGAATTAAGATTTTATAAAGTTCTAGACGTGGTTATTTTCTGTGCTAACAGTTTTCACAGGATCTTGAGGGCGATATGTAGAAGGTTGTGCATAATTCTTGCTTTAACAAACCTATACAGCCAATCTTTTCTTTCATGGTCAGAGATGCCATTTTAAAACTAATACAGCCAATCTTTTCTTTCATGGTCAGAGATGTTTTTACAATTATGTGATCTTTGGGTATTTCTCCTGGATTTATGTTTGCCTGACATCCAGAACACACTTGAAATATTTGGGCAAGCTGCATAGGGATTTGTTACTGGAGTTTGCTTTTGTCAATGGAAGAAAGTTTGGTGGCACCAGATTGATAACACTGCTTCAAATCTATAAAGTTATATCGTGCAGTTTTCAATAATTTTCTTTTGCATAGTGTAGAATGTTCGTAAGCTCCAGTATTTACAATACAAGTTATCAGCAGGCCTTGATGCTGCTGCCAGTGATCAAACGGATGTCATCCAACCTATGCTATAAATCTCTGACTCACATAGAGTCAAGTCTCTGTCATGTAGTTGACAGTAAATTGATAGCAAAGCTCCAATAGGTAGCTTTCTGAAAGATAAAGTTTACTGGAATCAACATTTTAGGATCGGTTGTTTTCTGCTCAGTAAGTCAAGTTTTTGGAATCTACTATCAGAGCAGTTTGCCTAAGGGAAGATGTCCAGCTCCTATTGATTGTCAGCCCTAGAGATCAGCAATCAAGTTCAGTAAGTCAAGTGTCTAGGATCTACTATATACGTACGTTATCTTTGGAAAGAGGCGCAGCCCCCATTGATTCTCAGCCATACAGATCAGCAATCAAAATCACAGCAGGAAAGTTTATAATTTTAGATGCCATATGATATATCTACTTTCATTCTGTTACCCTTGACAAATTTTGTCACTATTTTAATTGCATTACATTTGAGAAATAGCTGCTTTTTATTTCATCTTCGATCAGTAAATCAAAAGTCAAGGCCATTGGCTTTCTAATTGCACAACTGTGTTTGCCTCATATGTATAATGTTTATGGACAGTTCCTCCAGTGGTCAATTTGTAATAAAGCATATGAACAGTTCTGATCATATTTGATCATAAGTTAATCTGTCACCTGTATGGTCACGATCTTAGATTGAATGGCCAAGGCCATATGTCAATATATCACCTGTATGATCAAGACTGAGACTGAATGATAATGAGCAAAATCTATGAATATTAATGGGGTCATCCTGCTAAAGCATCATCTATGTAATTTATGTTCATTTTTGATTCTCACCAATAATTTAATTACACAACAAGATTTGCAAACTGGTAAACATCTTTAGAAATCCAATTGATGTTTCAAAATGTGAACATATTTGTTGCATCTTGTGTCACATATTAGCAATTTCTTGCTTCAACTTATTTAGCAAGAAACTGGAAATATATTGTTGTTTAAGTTTAATCGACACGGTTACAGTGAGTTGAATAAGGAACAAATAAAATGACTTACACAAGGCAAGCTTACATGAAGACTCCATGCCTCGATGATGAGTTGCGGATAGACTACATATGGGAAAAGGAGAAAAAAAGAAACTTTGTATTTGTTGGGTGTATAGCGTTACAGACAGGTTAAGGTCACTTTGATTTCAAAAATGGCGCACGTGTCTGTAAATTAAATAGATACAGTCTAATAGGTGCAAACTGTAAAGATCGCAGGCTGATATGGGAATGGAAATGTTACAGATGGTTGCTTAGACATTTCATTTTGATGATGAGAATAAAAAAGCAGCCGTTCTTTTGGTCAGTGTTATCCATAATTAGGTATGCCTTGCTAGTGCCCATGTACATATTTATTAAACATGGGCAGGCATATTGTATACTGCCCTGCTAGTGACCATGTACATATTTATTAAATATCGGTTAGGCATATTATATACTGCCCTGCTAGTGCCCTTCTAGTGCCATATACAGATTAATTAAACATGGGGCAGGTATATTATATACTGTCCTGCTAGTTCCATTCTAGGGCAATGTACAGATTTATTAAACATAGGGCATGCATATTCTATACTGATCTGCTAGTACCGTTGTACATATTTATTAAACCTGGGACAGGTAGATTATATAATGCCCTGCTAATGCCCATGTGCAGATTTATTAAACTTGGGGCAGGTATATTATATACTGCTTATAGTATTTTTGTTGAATTGGAAGGCAGTGTCACATGTAGCTGTTCTAATGGAAGGTACTGTCACATGTTTTGTTGTTATGCAAAGTAGTGTTACATGTAATTGTTGTAAAACAAGTTGGACGTCACATGTAAGTGTTGTAATGGAAAGTGGAGGCACATGTAATTGTTGTAATGGAAAGTAGTGTCACATGCAGTTGTTGTAATGGAAGGTAGTGTTACATCAAAGTGTTGAAATGGAAGGTAGTGAAAACTGTAAATGTGGTAATGGAAGGCAGTGTCACATGTAATTGTAGTAATGGAAGGTAGTGTCACATGTACTTGTAGTGTCACATGTAATTGTTGCAATCGAGGTAAATTTCACAAGTAATTGTTGTAATGCAAGATAGTGTCACAAAATTGTACAAATTTATATTACAGCATGTGGCAGGTATATTATATCCTGTTTATTGTACTTTTCTTCCAATGGAAGGTACTGTCACATGTAATTGTTCTAATGTAAGGTAGTGTCACAGGCAATTGTTGTAATGGAATGTAGTGTCACACAAATGAACAAATCTACATAATAACATGGTGCTTTTAATTTCAGAGTGCTTAGAACAGGTCAGCCTTGTATCAATTATCACAAAACTAACGTCTGGAACATATGCCATCAGCTTGACACTTAACTGAAGTTGTGTTCAATTAGTTGAAATGTGTCATTCATGTAACAGTTATGCTCCAGTCAAATGTCTACAACAAACGCCAACAACGTGATACTTAAGGGTGTTTTTAAATAGGTACACTGTGTCACCATTGTGACAGTTTTAACCAGTTGAATGTCTAAAACAATCCTGTACAGCATGTTATTTAACTGCATCGATTGCTCATATATGCATGCTAATTAATGCTGTTTTCAAATAGGTATTCTACTTAACTGCATGATGTGTTCATATAGACAATCTATATACCTGCATGGTGTGTTCATATAGACAATCTATACAACTGCATGGTGTATTAAAACAGGCATTTTTTGTAACTGCATGGTTTGTTCAAATAAGCATTCTACTTAACTGCACTATGTGTTCAAATAGGCATTCTACGTATATGTATTGTGTTCATATAGGCATTCTACTTAACTGCATGGTGTGCTCCAAAAGGCATTTTACTTAACTACATGGTTTGTTCAAATAAGCATTCTACTTAATTACTTGGTTTGTTCAAATAAGCATTCTACTTAAATGCACTGTGTGTTCAAACAGGCATTCTACGTAATTGTATTGTGTTCATATAGGCATTCTACTTAACTGCATGGTGTGCTCCAATAGGCATTCTACTTAACTGTATGGTGTGCTCCAATAGACATTTTACATAACTGCATGGTTTGTTCAAATAAGCATTCTACTTAACTACACGGTGTGTTCAAACAGGCATTCTACTTATCTGCATGGCGTGTTCAAATAGGCATTTACGTATATGTATTGTGTTCATATAGGCATTTAACTTAACTGCATGGTTTGTTCAAATAAGCATTCTACTTAACTGCACGGTGTGTTCAAATATGCATTCTGCTTAACTATATGGTGTGTTCAAATATGCATTCTACTTAACTACATGGTGTGTTCAAATAGGCATTCTACTTAACTGCATGGTGGGTTCAGATAGGCATTTCTCTTAATTGCATGGTGTGTTAAAATAGGCATTCTACTTAACTGCACGGTGTGTTTAAATAGTCATTCTACTTATATGTATTGTTTTCATATAGGCATTCTACTTAACTGCATGATATGTTCAAATATTCATTCAACTTAACTACATTATTGGTTCAAATAGGCATTCTACATAACTGCATGGTGGGTTCAGATAGGTGTGCTACTTACCTGCATGGTGTGTTCACATAGGCATTCTTCTTAACTTCATGGTGTGTTCATAAAGGCATTCTTCTTAACTGCTTGGTATGTGCAAATAGGCATGCTACTTACCTGCATGGTGTGTTTATAAAGGCATTCTTCTTAACTGTATGGTGTGCTCCAATAGGCATTTTACTTAACTGCATGGTGTGTTCATATAGGCATTCTTCGTAACTGCATGGTGTGTTCATATAGGCGTTTTACTTAACTGCTTGGTATGTGCATATAGGCATGCTACTTACCTGCATGGTGTGTTCATATAGGCATTTTACTTAACTGCTTGGTATGTGCATATAGGCATGCTACTTACCTGCATTATATGTCCATATAGGCATTCTTCTTAACTGCATGGTGTGTTCATATAGGCGTTTTACTTAACTGCTTGGTATGTGCATATAGGCATGCTACTTACCTGCATTATATGTCCATATAGGCATTCTTCTTAACTGCATGGTGTGTTCATATAGGCGTTTTACTTAACCGCATGGTGTGTTCAAATAAACATTCTATTCAAACTGCATGATGTGTTCAAATAGGCAATCTACTTAACTGCATGGTGGGTTCATAGGGGCATTCTACTTAATTGCATGGTGTGCTCAGATAAGCATATAATGTTCCTTATAATCTCAGGATTAGGAGGGTTTCACAATGATAAATTTAGAAGCAAAAGATGACTCTGAAATTTCTTTGAATTTAAAATTTTCGTCACAACATGCTACCAAATTAAAATGGTGGACGAACAATAGAGAACCTGAAGCATTTAAATAATTTGCAAACAACAATAGATTATTCAATCAGTCATATCTCCTGTGATAGTTATAATTATATGTTAGTCCCAATTCGTTTTCGTGCTGTTGAGTTTGGTGAAATGTATTGTAAATGCTTGTGCATGTTGTAAAGGTTTACTCACTGAAGTGTCCTACTAAATAAACATCTATTTTCAGGGCAGACAAGCATTATATATCCTTCCCAGTGGGGTTATATTACAATTAAAAGGGGAAAGGTAACCAGAAGGTTTTATAGAATTAAAGGAGGGGAGGGGTCTCCTAGAACGTCTACTCCAGAAGTGAAGGTAAAATGGTGGTTAATAACATTTGCAAAGACTGTATTACAACTAATTAAAACTGCTCAGAAATTTCTCTGTTGACCAATCAATTCAAATTTTGCTAGACTTTCTGCAAGGAATTGTCTTTAGCTCTTTACCTTTCTTGTAATTCAGAAAGGGTAAAATTATATCAATAAGACATTCCATGACAGATTATAATTAATTTCATATTCAAATAATTTTATTAGTTAGTATCGGTACTATAGCATGTTATTGAGTTTTCGAAGATTCTTTTTGGAAATATTAATTTTATTTTTAAAAAAGATACTCCTCATATCAGTATACCTTTACTTCAATGTAAAACGCTTACATGAAAGTATTTACAGTACTGCCTACTATTGTTCACATACATTTCAGGACTGAAGGAACAGATCATGCTTGACCCTCAGTGGTTCATTTATTAAAATAAAAATATGTATAAATTTTTTGTAGAGAGTATTTACAGCAGTGCACACAGTTGTTTATGTAAATTTCAGAACTGAAGGCCTGAAGGTGCAGATCACGCTTGACCCTCAGTGGTTGATTTATTATTCATGTAAATTTCAGGACTGAAGGACTGAAAGAAGAAGATCACGCTTGATCCTCAATGGTTGATTTATTATTCATTTAAATTTCAGGACTGAAGGGCTGAAGGAAGAGATCATGCTTGACCCACAATGGTTAATTTATTCCTTGAGGACCATCATCACTGCAGAGAATTTCATCCTGATGAAAATAAAAGCACCAGCTGTCATTCAGAAGTGGCGTGAGTTCAGGAAAACAGGAAAGCTCACTCAAGAACTAATCGGTTTGTGAATTACCAAAACCCTTCGGATGCATTTCATCACAAAGTACATTTCCTGTGATAATTAACACCAGAAAATTAAAATTTTTGTGAGGATTCGGGTAAATTAATTGTTTTAAAAAGCATTGAAAGTCAGTCAAAATAGACATATTTTTCAATTAACAATATAACATATGCAGAGAAAAAAATGCATCGTATAATTGTATTTTTAGGATCTAAATGGCGAAGACTTAGTCCATACAATTTCCTTTGTACAGAAAAAGGAAGACTAGATGGGACCTATTTCTTCTACTCAATGTGGCAAAACCTCATGCTTTTAATGCATATCACCCCACATCTGACCCTGGCCCTTGGGTTACAACCCATGATCTGCTCTTCTCCTATGACTATAATATACAAAGTTACTTGCAAAAGTGTGGAATATCACCTTAATTGCACTTTTAATATGTATCTGTATATAGCTCTATACAGTCATAGGCCAGAAGGGATTTTGGGGTGGTCTTTCGTCCATCTCTGTTCGCACACGCTTGTCGTCATAACTTATCCTAAACTGCTTTTATGGATGCCATGATATTTGACACTTCCATTCATATCATGATCTAATTGGTCTTAGATAAAAACGATGCCACTCGGACATGAAATATGTCCCCTACAGTGGTCATATTAATAGTCTTGTTATTGCCACTCCTCTAGAATTGATAATCATGCAACAGGAAATTTTCACTTAAAGATATAATACGATATCCTGTGATAGGAAATGTTTACTTTGCATAAATTGCAAATAGATTGCGTTGCTATCCTGATTTACAACTGATTGTTCTCATTTCTTCAGAATTAAAGGTTTGAAAAGAAACAAAACTAATTTATGCTTATTATGTTATTGTTTACTCATACCATCATAAGGCAAGCACTTCAGTAAAGTTATAATGTTTATATAAAATGAAATGACTTTACATGCCACTTTATATGAATATACTGTAGTCAAACTTGATCATTTTGTGTGATATATTTTTCGAAATAGTGCATGATGATATATCTGACTCAGATGTTTTAGTAGAATCTTGAAACAGAAACATCCTTAGATTTAAAAATGCATGTTTTATACGCTAAAATTTAGTCAATCCCATTCAGTAATGTTCATATGTGAACCTTGAAAAAATAAATTTTATCATGGAAAAACCCTGGAAATGACCTGGGAATTTATCTTTAAAAAAAGCCAGGTAACCATGTGTCTAGATGGTCCTAAATGAAAATGGTGCCTATCGGAGATCCAATATGGCCGCCACAGCAGCCATTCTCCTGAACAGAAGTCATAGTGGCGTATTGTTTTCATCATATTATGCCTAGTTTTGTCCTAATTGAAAACGATGCAAATTTTATATTTCATATGCCCACAGAGTGATTCTCTTAAAAATATTATTATCACTACCACTGAATAAATAATCATATCAACGTATACATTTCACTAGGAGACTTCTTACGATGTTTAGTTAATACTAATTGAAAATGGTGCTGATCTGTCATCCCGAATGGCTACTATGGCAGTCATCTTAAAAATCTTGTCCTGAACTGAAGTCATGTCGGAATGGTGATTGTACTGACAGAATTATTATAATATCTTGTTGGTTTTAAACGAAAATGGTGCCCATCTGATGTCTAATATGGCTATCGCAGTGACCATCTTTGAAATCTTGTTACTCCTATACTTCATATTTCCGAAATAAAAGATCATATTGACATAGGGTTATGGTTAGGTATCTGGTTAGGGTATAATTATAGTTGCAATAGTGACCATCATGAGAATTTCGTTATCGCCAATCCTCTTGAATGGATGGTTGTAATAACATGGATATGGTAAAATGTTTCTTATGATGGCTGGTTGGTTTTAAATGGAAATGGCGCGAATCAGACATATCATATGGCCACCACACTGTCTATCTTATAACCACTACTCTTGAATAAACGGTAATATCAGCATTTTGGTTTTGCCACTGAAAGACTCTATTTGATATATAGCTGTTTGTAACTGAAAATGGTGCCAATCTGACCTCCGAAATGAAAGCTTCTTATCACTGCTTCGCCTATATATAAGGTTGTGTTATCTTTCACCAGAAGACTTATGATGCTGTATCATTGTTACTAAACTGATATATGATATGGTCACAATGGCAGCCATCTTTAAAATCTTGTTATTGTTACTCCTCCAGAGCAACAAATGTTATCAACATGGAATGTTTCCACCGAAGTGGCTGTCATAATATTCTTATTGAAAAGTGGTGATAATATGTTTATTGAAATAACTATGGCAGCAGTTGGTCGCTCGTAAACATTGTAATCCTTTTTCCATTGACAGTGATGGCAAAATATACTGAGCAGCATGACAGTAGAGATATTGTGATTGCTGTATTTAGCTGGATCATGTAATAATAATGTCACCTAGGACAATGACCAAGAGAATAGTTAAAAATGACTGATATTATTAGAACATATGTTCTAATACTTAATAGTCTCTTCCCAACTTTGTTATGCTACCCGTTTGCCTGACAGTTGTGTTATATACACAATAACTTTAGCTACAGAATATGCCCCTTAACCAAACTTTGTGGAAGGCCTGCTCTTCGCTTCTAGCATAACAAATGTCGACCACTCAGGTGGCCTAAGTAGTTAGAGCATTCGCCTCGGATGCGGCTGGTGATGGTTTCGAACCCCGGCCGAGTCGTAGCAAAGACTTATAAAAATGACACTGGCAGCTGTCGTGCTTGGTGCTAAGCATTAGAAGGTTAGTTCTAGGACTAGTCGGCCTGGCGTCAGGATAATGTGACTGGGTGGGACATGATGCTACATGTCTGCAGTATGATGCCCCAGTGCTAGACATCACTATAAACTGCCGCACTGCAGACATCGTAACGATATGACTGAGAACATGCTCAAGCTACGTTAAAAATCCTAATCACACGCATACAAACACACTCAAAAATGTCAATGGTAAATATCTATGTGAATCAGAAAAGGAAAAAAAGTATCCATACAAAATCTTCATTTCGAAACCAAAAAACTTTGAACAGGTTGTGGGATGACCACCTGTAATTGGGGTAGCAAACTATACATTAAGCATCGAAAGGTAAAAGGTTAGGTGACTGTGATTTAAAGACATGTGATGTTTGGACAGTAACCTTTGACTAAAGATCTTGACCAAACGCGGTAAATTCTTGCAAATAAAATTAAAAAAAAAAACAAAACATTTTTGGGGAAATCAAAATATCAAGGTCAGAAATGGTTTACTCAAAAACTTTAATTCTGCTGATTAATCATGATCTGTGGATGGCTTGCATATCGAGTAAGGAATAAACCTTTCGATCCATAGGTGAATAGGTCAGAGGTAATGGTCACAGTGAAACATTGGATTAATATGAAAAGTAAATAAGCCACAGATGATGGGTTAGTCAGCTTAAATGTAATGGCCAATCTGATCCGAATGAATGAGGATGGTCTCTACATGAAATGTTGTGTTCTGGAATAACTTTAAAAAAGTAATAGATGGTTTCGTAGGAAAGACCTTGTTGTGTATGATGTTCAGCAAGCTCGGTAAGGTCACTCCAACTAATTGGTCAGTGCTGTTCCTTAAGGATCTGCATACAGGACTGGTCAAGACTGGTAGGCATTTATAATGTTCTATGTACTGTGCAATTAATCTGCAATAGTAGGAAGTTGTAGCTCACCTGTCAAATACTCAGTGAGGTTATGGTTTCATCTTTTGCCCACGATGGTATGTGGTGTACCTTGTCTTATATCTACCTATCAAAAATTGTTTGTGAATCCTCTAGAGTTTTGAATTCCAATCAGGTTTGGTATGCAATCTTGTATCATAAAGACAACAGATGACCTAGATTATGAGCTACTACAGCCATATTAATGAAATAATCTTGCATTTGCATCAGGATCTCAGACAATGTTGATCATGAGCAACATCACATATTAATGAACCGCTCCGGTGGCCTAAGTGGATATAGCAAATGTCTCAGAAGCGGAAGGTCACGGATTCGAACCCCGGCCCTGTCGTACCAAAGACGTCTATAAATGATACTAGCAGCTGCCTAGCTTGGCGCTCAGCATTAAGAGATTAGTGTTAGGACTGGTTGGCCTGCTGTCAGAATTATTTCACCAGTTGGGACATTATGTTACATATAATATTAATGAGATTATTGTGTACAGATATTTCTGATCAATTTTTATCAGGGTTTGTATTTCAGCTTATAATCTTAAGATATTGGATGAGTTTGAGTACAGTTATGTGCAATAGCTGTGCATATTAATGAAGGAATCTTGTATCTTACTGGCTGGGCTTGTGTTCCCTATAAAAACCATATTTCTCATTAGATTATGTTTTCGTGTAAGCTTGTGAGCACTAAACGTCATGTTTCTGATTAAATTGTAAAGTCATGGAAGCTTCTGAACAGTCTCATAGTCATGCTTTTGATTAGACTGCGATCCCATGTAAGCTTTTGAACAATCTAAAAGCCATATTTCTGATTCGAGTTTGACCTGAACTGCTTTGTAATACTCAAACAGCATTATTGCTGATTATATTTTGATCCGACTTTATGTGTAAGCTTGTATCATTAAAGTCTTACATGAATTTGATTATGAGATTTACACATGTTGATGAGGATTCAAGGTGATCGGATAGTGGTAATTACACCTGCAATGTACTGTTTGTAATGCCTTAGAATTAAACTCCAGATCACTGCAGCTGCCTTAAGCAGAGATCTCAGTAGTCTATGAATTCAGGGGTAGGGAGAGGGCTGCACTAGGTAAGGACAGACCCATGAACCCATGCTTAAATGTATAGATGAACTCCCTTTTTAATCCCAAGTTAGTGCATACAGTTAAGGGTGGGGCAGTCCACAATGCTAATGGACAATGCTGGCTGTATACATGAATTGTCTTTTTTATGCAGAAATAGAAGAAAAGATAAATGACACAAACATTAACTGAACACGCAGCAACTTTGTGCCTGCAACAGTTGAAGAACTTGTGCAGGATATATGACAATACTTTTGAAAATATTGCAGTGAGTGGGACTTTAAAAAGAGCTAAATATATTGGAATTAAAAGTAAAATTAAACAGCATTATATTATGTCCGTTTTGCGTGTGTCTGTTAATGTAAGGTTTAGATGCACAGCAAATGTTACTTAATAAAAATGACATTTCTATCTCCAGATGCCATCTGGACAAAGGAAAATAACCCTGACTGCCATGACAACAAGGATCTCATCTTAAGTCTCATGGAAAAATTGAATATCATTGCCAGGCCACTGTCATTCAGTAAAGATGGAGATGAGGTCAAGGTTGGTTTCCGAAATTCATAAGTTGTGTTTCCGTTATAGCTGTCTCTTTTTCAGTTCTATAGGTCTTCTTTTTGAAAGTGTTCAGGCCTTTGCCATATACCAACCATATTCAAGAGTAAGTGTTCATCAAGTCTAAACTTCTTGGTGTAAGGCTGAATCTGTTGACATCCATTACTGATAGTCATCCGTCCAAGAGTCTTCTCCTCTTTTTTAAGGTCTTCACTAATACTCAATATGGAAATATCGTGTGGCTATATTGCAAGCTATAGCATTTAGTCACAAAAGTCAGTATGTGAATTCTTGGGAAAATATTGGAGATGAAATCGTAATTGTAGAGTGGGATGGCAACTTGTTAGCAACAATGTTGATTATGAAGCATGTGTGACAAAATAATGGCAACTAAATATTGTTCTTTAGTTTATTTAATAAACAGAATCAGTGATCTTTTAGCATTGATTGGAAAAGGAGGTGTGACCATGATGTTTGTTATTGAAATCAAAACCTTACAGTTGATCTACCTGCAATGGTTACTGTTATTTGTAGCTCTAGTGGGTATGAAGTATAGTGAACTTTATGACCTCGTATTCATTGTGTGTCATGTGCTGTGCATTGTTCATCATGTGTCAATCAACGTTAAATATAGCCACTAAGACTTTAAAAACATTTTAACTGCTACTAAAGAAAATGCTTAACAGAATCAGAGGTCTTATAATTTTATGCAAATGATGTTAATTGTCTATAGATACGACGGTTGTTAGTAAACATAGAATAGGAATAACAAGAAAATAAATTCTCTCAGAACTTGAATTTGACTGCATCTTGATAGAGAAATTGTTCAGTTTGGTACAAACATTTGCAACTAGACATGTATGTGTGCATTACAAATATGTAATTTGTATTCTGGATAGCGATCATTATCAATGCCCTGGTTGTTGGGGGAGCAAATGTTTTAACCTCTGCCATAGGAATGCTGATACATAATACCTAAGATCAGTATGCTTGGGACATTTCTGTATAAATAACTGTTATGTATATTCTTCGTATAATGAACTCTGGCGTTTAGATCACCAAATTCCTGTTTACCTTTACACTTTTGAACAATGATGTGGCTGACAATGCCTTTACACATTTTATTTTCAGCCGTTTAATTCATAATTCAGAGGAGATCTTTGATTACCTGCCTCCCTCTCTTAAATATCAGCAACATAACTTTACCAGATAGTTTATATTTAACCAAAGGTTTCTTGCATCCTAATTGCTGAGACCCTCTGGCACTCATATGTATGTCCATCTCTACATCCATTCACATTCTGTATTAAGTTCATGGTTGAAAGTTTTTAATTTTACTCAGTCATAATTTTTGCTTGAATCCTAAATAAAAATTGGACTTTAAAAAAACAAAGATAGAGGTCTCTTTTATTGACAAGGCCTCTTAATTAAACTTCAGATTCCGTTGCCATCATTAGGTGTTAAGGCCATAAGGTCCAATGTCCTCGAGTTATGCCACTGAGTAATTGCGTGTTGCTACACTGGAGGATGTATTTCTTATATGATTTTTATCAGACTTACATATTGTATTATCTCATTATATTACGTCCTATGGGCTTAAACTATGTAACAAGATAGGTTAAAATCTAACAAGCATTCTATAATCTAAAATATAAATGTATTTCCCTAGAAAACAAAATCAAACAAAGTTAAAGAATTAAAAATAACTGACAGTATTTTACTAATTCTTAGCATTTTCCTAAATGTACTATCAATTTCACAGCAAATCCAGTAACAATACAAAGGAATTCTAAAAGAAGGTTCTAGTGTGGTTATGTGCTAGTACTGCAGAGAATAAAGTTTAAATCCAGGAGTTTTAAATCTAGGTTCATCTAGTGAAAGTTTGATGTCACAAATATCCTTGAATGTTTCACGTAATCCAATGAGATTAAATAAATATCCAAGTCCTTGAATGTTTTCAAAATAATCTGGCAAGGTACTGTCTGTTTAGAATATATCGTTCTCCACTCTGTAATTTCAATGGTCACGGTATAAATGAATCAAAATTTCCGCTCCCGCTCTTACCAGGCTGAATATAACCGAATAACGATACACTGCATACCTAATACTTTATAAAGCCACTATGTGCGCATCAAATCAACACATCTGAATCACTCGAAAAGATTCCAGGTGGTTAGAATATTATTATTGTGAAATATCCTAAACAGTCTGCAGCTGACTATTTTATGATTGTTGAGCCATTCAGCAATTATTGCATGCATGAAATCTCACGAGTACTGATGTCCTACTAGGATTAATTAGAGTTTACGTGACCTCGAATCAACTATTTCGCTGGACAGCTTTGACCGAATTACTTGTAGACATGAACTTGGTACTAACCTTGATTTATGAACAGTAACTTTAGTTACCCATCATCTATCTATTAATGAAGTGGATTTTTTAGCATTACCTTAAGTTGCCTATCATCTATCTATTAATCAATGGGAATTTTGAGCAGTAACTGTCCCGGCCCATCGTCTGTTCATTATCAATTGGATATTTGAACAGTACCTGTGGGTGTCCATCATCAATTTATTATCAATTAGATTTTTGAACAGTAACTGTAGGTGTCCATTTTCTAAATATTACCAATTGAATTTTTTAACAGTAACTTTAGTTGCCCATCATCTATTACCAATTTACCAATTAGGTTTTTGAAAAGTAGCTTTAGTTGCCATCGTCTATCTATTAACGAACTGGATTTTTTAACAGTAACTGTAGGTGTCCATTATCTATCTGTTGCCAATTGGATTTTTTAACAGTAACTTAAGCGTTATTCATCTATATTCATCCAAACTTAGGAGATGAATTGCACTTGGTATAAGGAAGAACATTTCAATTTCAGGGTCAATTTGTTCAAGGTCATGGTCACTGTGAATAAACGTAAAAACGGTTTTTGCACTGTAAATTGAGTTCTTCACTGTAGGGAGTCCAAACCCTTGCAGATGGCTTACATTTGTTGTAAGAAATACTGCTATTGATATCGGAATCAAAGGTTTAAGGTCAAGGTCGGTTAATGAGAAAATTGGGTATTTATGCACAATAACATTAGTTCTACAGGACTATGTGACAAGAAAGTGCAATAATCGACAAGTGTTTTAAAATTATAAACTGAGAATTTATTTCCTTACAATGCAAAGTGAAAGAATTAAAAATAACGTACAGTATGATGAATAATTTCCTTAATTCCTAAGTTCTATTAATTACAATAATTCCAAGTAATCCGAATACATTCCAAAGTTATTTCCGAATGCAAACTGTAATATAACAATACCAACAATACAGAAGCATTATTGTTAGAAATCAAAATGTCTTTAAATGAACCCACGATAATCCCAAAAGAGTTATACATCCAAATAGGGTTATACATCCAAATGTTCTTGAATCTTCTACAGCAATTACATACAGCTATTACTCTAAGTGTCTTTAAATGAAATAATGTTAGAGCACTGCAATCCCAATAAATGATTATATTAAGTAAACAAATCAATTCACTCAATGTATCTCCTCCATGACCATCAGTACTATTAGGAAAAATTGATTCTTCATAAAAGTTCTTTTCTTATACCAAGCCAACACACAGTAGAGAAAATGCAATCTGGGGTTTTGAATGAATCGTTCGGTTATTTTGAAATATTCATTGCAGTAAACAAATCAGCTGTTCCATTTCTAGCAAATCAAGAAACAGGCCAGTCTGACCTTTTACCAGTACTAATGTCATTTTGAATCATGTGATGTTTACTTCAACAATGCATCGACCTTGGAACTTTTGAATGAAAACGACCTACGAGCTATACACGACTCCTCTTACAATACAAATTCATTCAGGATATTACATTAAAAATGCCAGTAACTAAATGACCCTTACATCAATATTATTATGAAAATAATGCACATGGTATAGATATGCATAACATTGCACAAATCAGTCACAATGAACAGCCCACTCTGAATGATGTCAAATTTTTACACAAATCCACCACACTAAACAGCTCACTTTGAATGATATTAAGTTTGAATGAAGCGATTCTAAAAATCATAGTTTCAAACCCAGAACATATGGACAAGCCACTGGGAACATATAAACATATATAAAATATAAAATATCATCTTCTATTGAAAATTTCAACTGTAAAAATGATGCATAAGCAGAGAAAGCATGAGCTATCCTAGAACTGTCCAGTGTATTGCGTTAAACTTGTACCAATGTAAAATGCCAGGCTTCATTATGTACAGTTACCTGAAGAGAGTCAACACCTAATCTTCAACAGACATTTTCTATAAATGACCTTCTTGTAGCGAAAAGTAAAATAATTTTAAGTCGGTCTAAATCAGTGTTGAGTTATGTTTAATGCTTGACCAGAAACATACAATTTTGCAAATAAATGAAACGTAGAAAACATTCGACCAATTACGATGTATTATCACTATTATTATAATTTGAAAAAGTATATTTAAAATGTATCCTTTTCTTTTAAAGCTCGAGTTATATGGAGCATGCAGTTGTGTCATTTTTACTTATATTTTGTCACAAAGGAAATTTGGTTGTTAGGTTAAGCAATTTTATTCATACATTTGTAGTTGGAGATTATGGAATGTACAGGATTAGAACGAAAGCTAATAGCTTAAAATGTTTTTCTGCTTTTATGGTACAAACATTATAAATGTATGTCAGTATATGGTGGATGATATTAACTTTTAATGATAACTCACCTTTCTCGACTACAAGAACAGACGTAGGACTTAATAACGTTCTTCCTTAATTATTGTGAGGATGTTTTTTTTGTTTGTAATTTCATTGTGTTTTTTTTTAATCTTGCTATGTGTGTGTTTATGTATTTTCTAATATTGTTAAGTGCGTAGAACTGCTTTAGATTAGGTGTCTGTACTAAGTCCACATCATCATTATTATTAAAAGAAACTAAATTGTTTCACAGAGTCAAAAGTTAAATATTAGCATTTAGTCAAGGCATTAAAAAGCAGGTAGATGAACAATGAGGAAGCAGGTGAAGGATGAAGATAAAGAAAAGAATGAAGTCCAAATGGAAAATTATCAATTAAAAAGTATCAAACATTGTGTAGAAAGTTGCAGAAATAGAAAAGAAAGGGGAAGGACAAAAATAAATTAACGAAAAGGAACACAATTATGAGATTAAAAGTAAATAGTGCCTTTTCTGGATTGAGGCTTTGTGGAGGAAATGGGAACATTTGGAAACTTTCTCTTTACATCTGTTGACGACTAGTGGAAGTGCTTGCATGTTAGTAAATCTTTAATTCTGAACAACTTGTCATTGGGACAAGTAGATGCAAAATTTCATCTTGAGAAAATATGTGCATTTTCTACCATTTACTTGGGGCCACATGTGACCTGCACTAGTTACCTAAACAAATGGAGGTTTAACTAAAATGAATTACTTCATACGAAGCTGGTGAAACATCCCCACCCCCATCCCCACCAGCATTATTATCACAGTTACATTCAATGTGTAAAACTGTCTTACCAAATGAACTATATCACAACATTGGTATTCCTTGTCACACATGTATATCAAACATCAAGCACTACACAAAGATTACTACAACTTAAAGGTGTAATTGTACACGTGAGTACTCTGAAGAAGATACCAGGACTACTTCTACTATGGTGCACAGAGTCAGGTGTTAGAATAATGTTAAATATTCTGTCTTTACTATGAATACTATTAAGATGAGATCAGGTGAGATTACTATTAAGATGAGATCAGGTGAGATTACTATTAAGATGAGATCAGGTGAGATTACTATTAAGATGAGATCAGGTGAGATTACTATTAAGATGAGATCAGGTGAGATTACTATTAAGATGAGATCTATTAAGATGAGATCACCTTTAAATTAACGTATGAGGTCAGATATTATAATAATGTTAAATAATCTGTCTTTATCCTCTGAATATGAAAATGCAAATTTACACCTACAGGCATGGTATCAACATGAGACAGTTTACTGCATCATTTTACCCCTTACGCAGTGAAAATAGATCGCAATGATTTACTTTATTGAACATGAAATATATTATCACCAGCATTGCACAAGCATCGGTGTACACGTGAGATTGTTGTCTCTGCTGCAACTCTGGTTAAATTTCTTGTGCAATTATGCATATAAAATGATCAGTTTTTACGTACAATATTCAAAGAAAAATGAAATGCTCTCCAAGTAAATTTCACTCACTTTTGGCGATACTTTGTTGTTTTCAAACTGATTTAGACAAAGAACAAAGTTTGTTTATGATGACTACTGCCTGCTTCTAAAATAGTCCCATCTTAATAGGATGGAAGCTTGTGTCATTGATCAGGAGACAGTTTACTCATTGCTACATTTACATAGAGAAATTAAGTCTGTAAACTACAACCAACATCATTTACTAGAGTTTTGTTTCCTACTTAATTTGGTTAATCATAACAAACATATACATAAAATAAATCTCATGACATGGTTTTACCTGCTTGCATATTGTTTGCTGTTTTATGTTCATTGACAATTTCTACTTTGTGGCCTACCCAAATCAATAGAATTGTTCAGGAAACAGTACAAAGAACAAGCAATGTTTCTCCCCATCAGAATTTGTACTAGTTGTGAAGTTTGTGCTGCATTACTATAAAGACAAGGAATCCAGCTGAGTTAATATACTAAAGACAAATTTTTTTAAATGTACAACTTCCCACGATAAAGCAAATAAATAATGAACAGATAATATAGCATTCAGAAATGTGAAACGAGAAGTAGGGATAATTTGTATTAATATATTCAAAACGACATCAGTATTGGGAATTGTTAGACTTTGTTTACTGCAAAAATGTCAAAATGTGCAAATGTTTTATCCACTTTGCAACACATGTTTATGTCTGATCAATAGTGAATCTTTTAAGAAGTTGGCAGTAGTTATCTGGATCAAAATGTTTCACTATCAATGTCTATCAGATTAAACTTTTTGTTCAAGAAAATGAAGAAATGATGGCTCCGTCAATTACATTTTTTTTCACATTGGTATATTTTATATTTATTGCAAATTGAACAATTTTATCTCTGTGAAATATCCCATTAAAAATAAAGTCATTCGTTCAACAGGAGAATTGCTTCCTTGTCCCATGTATGCTGCAGGAAAAAATGCCAGAAGAGGTTATCTGCCCCAAACCAAATGATCAGCTGGAGAGTTCGCCAGTCCTGTGCTATGTGTTCACAGGTAACTTCCTACCCAGTCCGATCTTTCACAGGCTTCTTGCTGCATGTGTTGCTCATTGGCCAATAGCCACAAAGAAGAAAGAGGAGATGCAAGAGAATCTGATTTTCTGTGGCTGCTGCGTTTTTCAGCTGGACCAGTATCACGAACTGACCCTATACTTTAGAGAGTATGTTATCTTTGTGAGGGTCACAAGAATGGGAATCAAGGACAAGACTCCATCTTCAAAGCTGTGCATTGAAGTTAGAAAGTTCATCAAAACCAATCTCGATAAGATCCTCGGATATCTGGGTCAGAGTCTGAAGTTTGAGTACTTTATGCAATGTCCTGCATACAGTGGTGTCAGTATCAACAGCCTGATCCCTGTATCCATTTTCAAAGAGCATACAGAAGTACGCTGTGATTTTCATCACCATATGCTTGAGTCACGCAAGATTTTAAACCCTTGGTTTGAAGATCAGGTGAGTAATAGCAAATTAAGGTGTTTTTCTAAAAGTTTTATCGGAGATTTTATGTAACACTTGAAAATGCAAGATATTGCTTCTTTGAACCTAAACAAAATATTTAGTTATTTGATATCTGTTTTTGCATTTCGGCTCGTCTGGTCATAGACCAGAAGACCTTACTGAATGATATATTGCCTGTCATCTGACATCAGTCAGTTAGCATAAGTTTGTTAATACTATTCCAAAGCTACCTCGGGGATTGCTATGAAACATTACACACATTCATCCGAAGGTGAAGTTGATCCTAATCAAAATGGTAGGATATTTAGTTTGGCCATCAGAGTGGCCATTTTGAAAAACAAATTATTACTACTCCTTTTGAAGAGAGAAGAGAAAGTTATAGCGACATGGAGTTTACACAAGAAGACTTCTCGTGATATCTAGTTGGTTATAAATGAAAAGGATGCTGAACTGATATTCAGTGTGGGTATTACATCATTACTCCACATTAGTACAATGAATACCAATGCACCATTTAATCCAACTGAAATTACTCAAAGCAGAAACATAGTTGTGCAATAAATTTAATAATAAATAACTGAAAATTGTCATCATATGAGTGTCTTCTTCAAATAGGTTACCCAATCATAATACCTTAGCAGAACTAATACTACCTCACAAATCCAGCCCTCCCAGATAATACCTTTTGCTAAAGGGAGCTAAAAGTTGTGTGCCGGCCTATGTGGCGGTCAGGCAGAGTGATCTCCCCTTAGGTACAGGACTTATCAGCAAAGCCTAAGAACCTATAAGTTACAACTTCCCTTCGTGCCAAGAAGCACGCTCTCGTCTCGAGAGACCTCACAAAAGCCAGAATCTACGTGCAAGGCATATCACTACAATTGCAGGAGTTCGTCACTTCTAAGAAGAGTAAACTCCATCTGTATTTCCAAATTTTTCTCTTTCTTTCATGACAAAGTTCTGCCTTTACAAGCTGATAACACTTTGTCGTCGTCACACATTTAGGTACCTGCATATGGAGCCTAAGCGACTTCATAATCAGTTCGAGCTATAATAATTTTATACGTGGAATTCTCTAGAGCTTATATTGTCATGTATATTTATTTTAGTTGTTTGTTTGTTAGTTTGAAATTTTGTTATTCCATTACACGTTATTGTAATGTAACATTGTTTGCTGGACTTGACCTTTATCAAAACTGAGTTCATTTCTCTTTGACCTGATTGACATTTTCTTTTTTGTTTTCATTCATGCAAACAACTAATAATAGCTTCATTATTCTCTATGTGTATAAGCTCGTTGACCAAATTATTGTTCAAGTAAACAAGAAGGCGTAAACATGATGATTTGGGTCAGGATTTTGGAGATCCCCAGGTGAATGTTTTAGGTTATTGTGTTGTAAGTAAACAAGGTTCATTAGATCATTCTAGAAAGATATTTCCCATTAGATAATATTTGGTTTTAGAAAATGCTAGTTTGTGACCTGAGGTCAAACAGAGAACTATATTATCTTGTGACTATGAAGATTTTACCAGTCGTGCTTTAACATCTAGCACTTTAAGTTGTATTATGCTGTGACCAGTTTGGGCTGAATTGTAATTTCTTCAAATTATTGGATTCAAGTGATTATTTTCTCTGGAAATACAAAAGTGCTCTAATAAAAGTCTTGGATAAAGACAGTCTTTGGAATTTATTCTGAATTCAAATCTGGAATAATATTTCTGAGATTCAACAAGAGACTTGACACGTCAGTAATCCGTAGACCACAATAGACACGTCATCGCCTTCAATTTTAAATCTCTTCGGGACTTGAACTGAGTTTTATTCAGGACGTTTTATTACTAGGACTTGTGTCTTTAATTCTTGGATTATTTTTTTACTTGATTCGCACTACCAAAAGTTCTTTTTTTTTATTATTTTTCACTTTGTATTCTAGGGAAATAATTATTTGTTAAATCTTACAAAGCTTGTTGTCTTCACTCGATTCTGTTACTTATTTTAAAAGCATAGACTCGTAACAATATAACTCCAATATATGCGAAATTCTATTACGAACGGAAACATATAGGTGAGTTTCTATTCAAAGGCAGTCGTAGAGTCCGGGCGTCAACTTCAATGTTTTTGATTGTATGGCTGTCTCTGGGCCTTTTTCCTACATGTATTGCCTCATAATATATATTGTCGCGCTTTTTTGTTAAGGTGTTTTGTGTGTAATGTTGACACTTGTGTGCATTTCTGTATTTCTTCCGCTCGGGTCGGACAAGTACAGGTGAGCACTCTATAGATGTTTTATTAAGTCGCATCCTCCTCTTGCACGTTTCTAGAGGCGACATTTGAGTCATGTTTATCTGCATAAAATTTATATCATATTTAGTGATAACTTAGTCTCTCTCACGGGTAGCCATGTGACTTCACAAGTTAGGTTCGGGCAACATTATTTATATGTGTGCATGTCTTTATGATCTTACGAAACTCCTTATACATGTATATTTCGGTCTTTTATGGTACATACAGGAAAGCTTCATCTACCACGGTATCCTTAGCCTTGGAACGCTATGATTCAATGATTCCACCTGTACAGGTCGTCCTTGACCTTCCCTACAGGTGGCATTGTATTGAGATCGTCTGCTATTACATTTATCCAGGTAACCTTCACTTGATATATTACTGCGCCAACACGGTATTCAAACACCATCTGCAGGCCCACAAGGTTATAACGTCTCCCCCGTGCAGGTAGTATTGTCATTATATTTTACCTGAAAGCTAAACTACTTTATTAGACTGTAATCAATTACTGGATCAACTTTTTCATCCTTTAGCTATTCAAGGACATTGTGTTCTAAAGATAAGTGCAGGGCTACAGTTTTATACGGTTTGCTCTATTTTATCTTACATATTACAGCTATTAGCAAACCGCAAAACAACGCACAGCTCAGAACTTACCATTTAGCCACGAAGCGCCGGACATTGACACGCTTTCAAACAGCTCCTGAACCCATGTCGCCACCTCAGAACTCAGAAATTTTAAAACTCCTTCTACCTTGCCTCCTCGGGGTCCGACTTGATTCCTCTTACGGAACAGCCAGTGACAGAGCTAACAAACAGCCAAGTTCTCTCTCACTCAGCAGACATACAGGCATGTTACATGAATCAAATTTACAATAACCGGTCCCAACTGATGATCCTAACTATATCCTCCTCACAATGATGGCCTATTTCCGTTGTGACCGGCCTAGACCATATGCTAGGGATAACGCTGGGCCAAACATCGATATTACGGACTCAGTCAATAACAGCCCGGCCTCCAGTACGTCGAACCCGACTTTTGCAGACATGTGCAGGGACCAGTCTAACTCATACCACCTCGAGACACATACGGCATGATACCAAAAGTAGTTCCTCATGCCTCAACAGATATCGCTTCGCAATTTCTCTAGACTCTCCAACGAGAAGAGCCTCGTTACTCAGCGACTGCCTTCAAGTCACAGTTTCTAATTCAGGGCGTTAAACGAGTTTAGTGCGAGACAGACCTGGTCACTCTTAGTCAGCTAAGTCTCAAGCGTTACAGGGGACTGCTATCTCACCCCACACAACCAAGATAATATTGTTTGTTCTCCAGTACCGTCATCTATTCTACGCTTTACGATGGTTCGGGAAAATTCAGCCTTCCGAGCCTCCATTTAGAACGTTATCCGCCTCCTGAAGTTTGGTCCTCGTCCTCCCACTCCATCGAAAACATGCGTCAGAGGTCCAGAATCTACTGATCTTACGACGGAACGGAAGATTCTGACATCAGTTACTTTCGCAGTCAGCGATTGTTATAGACGTTCTGACACGCCTTCATCATCAGTTCGTCGGCGGTTATATCTTTGCCACTCCACCACCACCACCACCACCAATCTTTCATTCGAAACTGCCGTAGTTCACAGTGATATCGCTGCTTTGGGGATGACACAGCCACACTCCATATATATGGATCGGATGGCCTTTTTTACATCTGGCAGTTAGTGAGCAATATCGTTGCTGTGACTTTCGTTGTAGACGTTTTATTCTCTCTGGCTATATTCTAACTGACAGAACATAGTTTATCTTCTGCCACTACGAATCCCTCAGGCCAAACACGGGAGTCAGTGTCAAAAATGGCCCGAGTACTAAGCGAGGCCGCTCAAAACACTTTGGGCAACGCAGTAACCACAGCTGTCAGTTCTTTTGGCGGAAAGCAACTGGGTGCCCTCTGTCTGCACTTACTTAAAAGAACAATATACGGTCAAGCTAAGAACACACCTTCTCTTTAACGTCCCAAAGGATGATGTGCTCAAATAAACCATCAAGGAGAAATATTTTCCTCTCTTCCACAAACACAGCTTCGATACAGGGATAGTACGGGAAATCAACAAAAGGACACAAGGGTCAAACATAGGACATCGAACCTCCACCCATAGAAAGTAAGTTTTATCGCATACCAAGCGGATGTAGCACCGAGAGGTTCTATCGTTCGTTCTACAACGTTTCTTGGTCCCAACGGCAAACGACTCTCTAAGTTTGGTCATCGGCCTAATCGACCTAAATCCATAAATCTACGCCTTTTGGTTCCAACTGGAAACACCACAGTGCATTTTGAATGATATCCATGAGGGAGACTTTGTCATCACTATGAACTTAGATGTCGTATTTCTTCATGTCTCTATTCAAAAGGCTCCCAGGATGTTCCTGCAATTCGCCTATAGTGTCGTACACCAATTCGGGGCACTGCAATTCGGGTTCAGCTTCGGCCCCTGGGTCCTCACCCGTTTGACGAAGCAAGTAATGGCACATATCCGGACCATTTATATGGCGGCAATATCAAGTTATCTGGACGATATCCTGCAGTAACACCACTGAGTTACATCTAACAAGACATAGCAACCCTTGTTACCAATCTGGACTTCTCATTAACAAGGAACAATTTCGACCTAGTACTTCTCAACGATTTGTTCACCAAGGTATGGAGTTCAATACACAAGCTCCATATTTCGTCTCCCTCAGGATCGGGGATTGAAACTATACATAGTAGAACCTTACTTTCGAGGAAATTATATCCGCACAGGAATCGCTTCGCCTACTAGGCTTGCTCAATGCGGAAGCCGACCTCGGTGTCCTAAGTCGCCTTCTACTGCATTACTACAGGTTCCTCTGCACGAATGGAGTGCTCAAGTTTGCCCACTGGACGATCCTCTCACCATCAATACGCAATTGAGGCATCATCTACAGGTTTGAGAGCATCCAACTCATGGCGGGTATACATATACACATCCATCCGCTCAGCATTAAAGTCTGTACCGATGCAAGTACTGAAGATTAGGGAGGCGACTACCATCCTTTTGGGAAGACAGCGTTGCATGCTCTCCCCAGGAACGATATTTTTATATCAATAATTCTGAAGAGGACGTCCATTGTGAAAGTCTTTAACCGATGGCAAGAATATTTGCTTGGCAAGGAAGCTCTCATTCTGTTCGACAACTTTACAGTGGTAACGAATCTCAAACAACAAGGAGGACCCAAGTTCCTAGACCTTTGCATCGTGGTGTGTGACTTTCTGAACTGGCGTTGTCATCAACAAAGTCACATACATGTTCGTCATATCTCTGGGTGCCTGAACGTACTGACCCACTCTTTGGCACGGAACAATCAACTCGTACAGAAGGAATGGTCTCTCGATCCATTATTTCTTACTCAGATTCGTACCCGATGGGAAGGACTGTTGGTGGGCCTGTTTGCGACAGGGTGGAATTCCAAACTCCCATTCTTTGTCTCTCACACCCCGGACCCAACAGCTTGAGCAGTCGACGCCCTATCATTGGATTGGACCAACCTGAACTGATACACCTACCCTCTAACACCTCTAATTCTAAGTGATACAGAAAGAAGGAGAATCAGCCTGTCTCATCATCCTTATCGCACCACTCTGATTAGAGGAGCTGTGGATTAACGACCTCATCAATCTTGCACTGGAAACTCCCCGGAAATTCAGGTTTTCCTTCATCTATTCAAACAACCACGACGGCAGTTGTTTCATCCTTGTCCGGAGCTCCAGAACTTGCACGTATGGATCATATCACACAGGTTATCAGACTTAAACAATTATCCTAACCATCAAGGTGTCGTCCTACGCTCTGAAGCATATGAAGAAAAATGGCCCAGTTTCACCCTATACCGCAAATAACTGATTTCCTCCTTTGGCTCTTCGAAGAAGGTTAGCACCAAATACGATCAAAGAATACCGCGGCATGACGGCTGAGACCTTTTGCAATCATAGGAGAGAGGGTATTGGACAATCCCAAAACTTATCCAACCTTCTCGCCAACTCTGTGCATACACGGCTAAAACGTTAGCCCTATACCAAAGCGGAACCTCTATAGGGTACGAACTGGCTGGACAGGACACATTTTGAACAAATTTCAAGGGCATTTCTGGTGCTCCTTTTCCAACAAGACCTGCTTACTTGTGGCATTAGCGACTAATGGCAGAATTAGCGAAATACAAACCCTATCTGCAGTGCCGAATTACATGCAAGTTTCTACAAGACGGATCAGTTTTAGTCATGATGGCTTCCTCTATTATCGCCGAGAACCGTCTTCCTTCCACGTGTAACTAAACGGTTGTCATGAACCCTTTGTCTCATCTCGACACATCAACTGAAGGCCACCTACAAGACTCAGTCCGGGCTTTCAGGCGATACTTTAATAAGAACCAAGCCGTTGTGTCTTTGGAGATAACGCCTCTTTCTACTTCTCATAAAAGGACAGGAGGGTCTATCAGAAGAGTCGATCACGTCCTGGAGTAAGGTGGCAATTCGCTCCGTATATGAGGAAATAATTCCAGCTCAAGGACTTTACTACGCAGTTCGCATCACGAGGTTAAGCAATTGTCCCCAACCTAGCATCACACCGGAACTGTTCGCTAACTCACATCATTTAGGCTGTGGGGTGGAGATCGGAGTCCAAATTCTCTGCCTTTTATCTCCGAGATCTGTCATCCCATTCAATCTGGTAGAACCTATAACAGCAGCTCAACAGATCACCCTTCCAGGTCGATCTTCAGCTTCGTAAGGTGCTACTTCACGGGTGCATTTGCGGGTGAAAAATTGTTCTCTTTTGAAGCTACTACCTGAGAGATGGAGTCCCCTCAGTCGGGTTAGCAAGAAGCTGTCTCCATCCCTTAGGACACCGGATATGATATCTTCAGTGTAAGGAGATGTCCATTGTTCCACCTCGTACCTATTTTCCTAATGTAGTATGATGGGTAACATATGCAAAGAAGAAACCAATTTTTCCTAATAAAATATGTTTCTCCGAGAATACTTTCCCAATCATAATACATATACAGTCTCCCAGCCTCTCCGCAGTTATATCCATAGAGAGCATGCCTCCGCTCCAGTAGTAACTGATATGTTCTTAGGCTTTGCCGCAGTCTCATACCTAAGAGGAGATCACTCTGGCGGACCATCAGAGAAACCGGCAGACAACTTTTAGCTCCCTTTAGCTAAAAGTAGTATCTGGTAAGGCTGGATTTGCGAGGTAGTAGTAGTTCTCCTAAGGTGTTATGATTGTGTAAGTTTTTTTGAAGAAACTTATTTTTCTAGGTGTTATTCAACTCAAGGTATCATCATTTTAAACCACTGTGTATCATTTGAGTGATATAGAGCCAATATAGGGCCTTTTGTATTGGATATTCCATTTCATATTCAAGGCAACCTTTTCTTTTTTGTCAACTGGCTAATCACAAATAAATTGATAAAACAATTGTTTAATTTGTCATTTGACTTACTTACCTTACCTAAGGAATAACTATAATATGTAAACGTCTAAAAAGCTATGGCACCCATCATTTATTTGGGGGAGGGGATCTGTGAATCTGGGATTTCAACTCAGATAATGTTTTATCTTCCACTTCAAGTTATCTTAATGTTTTCACTGATATAATGGACATATTTGAACATCTATGGACATGTTTTCAAGCTTTTGTGGACCAGAATGTTTTTTAAGAAAAACACCCACACAGGGACCCGAAAAATTAATGGTCAATCCCTTGTTGTTTTATCCTTATGTCCTTTTCTGCAAACAGTTTGAATAAAAATTAAAAAAAAAAACATTTTGTGGAAAACAAATCCCAAAAATTAATATTAGTTTTATTTTTCTTTGTAGCAAAATACTGTTTCAGTTAATGATGAATGCAAAATGTCTTTCCAGAACAGAGTTCTGCCAAACGGAAAGAAATACCACGCCTTTTTCAGTTACTCTAGCGAGGATATTCAGTGGGTAAAGAAAACTGTAGAGAGACTAGAACAAGATGGATTTGTTTGTTGTGAATACGATCGAGACAACACTCCCGGAATGCCATTATTGACATTTGCTGAGAATAGCATTAGAGATGCATACAAAACTGTTGTAGTTATGACCAAGGAAGCTTTTACGAGTGGCTTTGTTAAACAAGAAATTAATATGGCCTTCACTCAAGGTTTTGATGAAGAGAGAAACTGTGTTCTTCCAGTGTTGCTCAAAGACTGTGATGTTCCTCTTCGCCTTCGTGCCCTTAACTATGTTGATGCTCGTGATCCCAATCAGAGTGACATCTGGTGGCCAAAGTTACTAATGGAGCTGCAGACTCAGTGTAAGAAGTACTTTACAATTTACTATCATTTAAATATTCGTTGCATCAACAATTTTGGGTTTTATGCATACGTTTAATTGCTGTTTTCACGGTCATTTAAATGTTTATTACATCAACAATTTTGGGTTCTATGCACATGTTTAATTGCTGTTTTCATGGTTATTTAAGTGTTTGTTACATCAACAATTTTGGGTTCTTTGCACACTTTTAATTGCAGTTTTCACGGTTATTTAAGTGCTTCTAACATCAACAATGTCGGGTACAACGCGCACGTTTAATTGTATTTTCACCCACATATCTAAAAACTATTTAACCGGAGGTAAATTCAAATACTATCTTGAAATATTTAGCATAGATTCCTTCAGAGAGTTTCATGATGTGATCTCAACTTTCCAGCAATAAATACCTTCTATCATCCCAATCGAAGGGAAGAAACACTCAATGTTTTATGTCAGTTTATGCTGGCTTCATATAATGACATGTTTAGTCCATTAAAAATCATGGCTGCATTACTAATAAGAATTATAGAAAATGCTTTATCCCATTTGGAACAATTTAAAAAGTATGTGGCAAAAAAAAACATTTGCACTTGTACAAAAGATGCCTATCTGCAATAAAAAGTAAATGTCACATTCCAATAATATTAGAACAAGGCAGTAGTAATTTCCTTTGGGTATATGTGCTATCAGTTTTGATGGTAACATCCTGATACAAAGGCCCTCCAACAATAATAGGGCCTCAGTACATGGCCACCATTTACATATTAAATATAGAATGATAACAAAACACCAATTCTAAGTTGACAAACATCGAAGTAATGTAAAATACACAAGTCAAGATTGCCATCCAGTCCAACAAACAGCGATGGTGAATAGATAAGAACTGTAATGTATCTGTAAATTAAAATGTTCAATCTTTCCGGCCATTTTGGCCACATTATATCGAAGCACGCAGGCTTT
>JAECUM010013556.1:0-31241 GCA_016617855.1 Megalonaias nervosa
ATGTAGTATTGTTACTACATCAGGTTTTGGAGATCACAAAATCAGTGCTGGGAAATAGGGTAATGTTACTACATGGGTTTGGGGGATTGCATTAGAGCTATGAAGTATTGTTACTACTTCAGTTGTAGTATTGTTACTACATCAGGTTTTGGAGATCATAAAATTAATTCCTTTTTTATTCTGACAGCCATTCTTCGTAAAGATAAAGAAAGATTTATGCAATAGAGCTTTTACTGTTAGTCAAATAGACATGTGATAAACGTTTACATCAGATGTAATAAATGACACAAAGATTACATGCAACAAAATAATATTCCTATATATAAGAGCATCTGCTGTTAAAGTGTCCTATCCTATGATGTGCCTAATGTCAACGTTGTATTCCTGCAACATCAATCTCTGATTTTTTATAATCTCTGAATCTTTTTATTTTCATTTTGCCAGGGTAAATAGGTGCGTTGTGATCACTAAACACAACAATCGGAGAAGGAGCTGAATTATGATAAACTTCGAAGTGTTTCAAAGCCTCTATCAAAAGCTAAACATTTCTTCTAGATTGTGGAATTATTTCTCTGACGCTTATTTAGTTTCTTGGAAAAGTTGCACACTGGATGACCTACACCAAATTTTTCTTCTTGAATCAATACACTCCAAATATCAATATCACTTGCATCAACAGACGTTTTAAATCATTGACTGAAATTTTGAAATTGAGAGAACTGGTGCACTCTTAACTATGGCCTTAAGCTTCTCAAAGCCTCCTGACATTTTTAGAACGGTAAATCCTGGTTTTCATTCTAAAATGTTTGCCAGGGGTTCAGCAATTATGGAAAAAGTTTCAACAAAATTTCCGATAGTATCCAGCCGTACCCAACCATCTCATCAGTTGCTCTTTACTGATAGGCACAGGGAATTCAGAGATAGTCTTGACCTTAGCATCTACAGGTTTAAGATGCCCATGTCCCACGATATGCTCTAGAAATGTTACACAATCACAGCAAAACTCACTTATGGATAAATTAATTGTGAAATTTGCATCAGTGAGTGTTATATCCTTTCTGTATCGTCTCTAAGTGATCTTTCCGGTCGTCGTTGTAAATTATGATATCATCGATATTAGCATCGCTATTATATGGACCAGATGCAATCGTGTTCATTAAATGTTGAACAGTAGAAGGCGAACTTTTCATCTAAAACAACATCGCTTTATATTACTAAAGTCCATCTGGAGTCACGAATCCCGATATTTCCGTTGCCCTATCAGTCTGTGGAATTTGCCAGAATCCTTTCAAAACGTCAAACTTTTTAATACATTTTACATTTACAATTCTATCAATGCAGTCATCCATCCTTGGAAATGAAAATGAGTCTGTTCTAGTCACACTATTCTTTTTTTTTTGTCGGTGTATATGCAGAAAGTATTATCTGGTTTTGGTGCAGGAATAAACGGTGAACTCCACTTTTCTTAGGTTCAATGAAATCATTCTGTAGCAAATACTGAATTTCTTTCTTCAAACATTCCTGTTTCAGTGGGTTCATCCTGTGTGGATACTTTTTCACAGGTTTGGAATCTACAATTTCAACGTCATTTTAGATTATATTTGTTCGTGTTGAAATATCTGGAAACAAGTTTTCATATTCAAGAAATAGATGTGTTAGTTCATTCGTTTCTTGCTCCTGCAGACATGAAAGTTTCTAATACAGATTATTCATAATTTCTGAATTCCGAAGATTGGTTACATGAAACTTCACTACAGTCCGACTGCATTAAATCTTCGATATGTGGGACAGGTACTGCATGATTAACCTGGAAATATATATATCCATGATCTTTGTAATATTTTTAAATCCCAGTAGTGATATTATTGGAATTTAATCCACTCATTTTCTTCTTAATCTTATAAAGGGAATACTACCAAATCTGAAGAAATTTTTTTTTTAGTAAATGAGACATGACTCTATAACTAGGCAGAAACGTTCATTTGTTTGCAGTTTTCTCATACCTTAATTTAAATTTGGACTTGGTCTTAGGTAAGGGACCTATACAGTTTTCCATTATTCTGCTAAATGGTTCGTCAAATGCAGGAATAGCATGCAGAAGAGCCTGAGGATTGGATTTTCCCAAGATTTGACAAGTGTCACAAGATCAACAGTATTTACAAACATCACTTTAATTTTCGGCCAATACAAATGACTCATGTTCTTGTGATAAGTCTTTTTATTGATATCTAACTGACCCGCCAAATGAGTTTCATGGACTAAACTAAGAATTTTCTGTCCATACCACTGTGGAACTATAACTTGATAGCTCATTAGCCACTCAACATCAGGTGCTTATGTGGACTATATTTTCTCATACGGACCATATTTTTCGCAAATTAACAAAACAGTTACTTCATGTGGCTTCAGTTTCGCTAATAGCCCTTTGAAACAAACAGAATATCTTATTATCTTTGTCACTTGATTAGAATAAAGAGAATGAGTAGTAAAAATAAGATCACTGTGATAAATACTTTTTGAATGATCCAAAAGCGGAGCAAAGTGACCTCATCAAAAACCTAACCAATAAAAATGTCAGCAAAAGGAATACTTTCCTGATCAGTACCATTCTCAAGAGCTTTCTTTGCCATGGCTTTAGCAATTGTAACAACCTGCGCATAAATCATGGATTTATTTTTTAAATGATCGACTTTCTCATCCGAACAAGGCTTGTCTGTCACGACTGAATTAACCACACACTTATCTACAGCTGGGACATTGCCTAGTAAAGACGACACTGTTCGGATTATCACTTGTCCTGAGATTAAATCGGACGACGAATTTACACAATGGACAGAAACATTAACAAACCCGTACTCTTCTCACTGAATAAGAACACTCTCATTAGAAGAACACTTCTCAAAAATGGCAAAGTACATAATAATAAAAGACTCTGAAAAGATCCATTATCCCCATAAATTTTAATAGGGATAGGATTGGCAGAATCATCCATGAGCATTAAAGAACCTTTCGGCATGCATGGTTCATCATTCCCCATCAAAAAAATCATACTGGAATTTGTTTGACAGAACCAATATATTGCTTTCAATACATGACCGTGACCTTGACCTTCACTAGTTTTCCAGAAGGTTTCTGAATGTAGGACTCACTGACTAAATAAACGTTATGAGCTAAGGAATACTCCACAGTGTACGAGCAGGATTTTCAAAAGTTTTATCTTGTTCTCATCAAGGTAAGTCTTAAAGTCTCTATGGACGCAATACTTGAACTCTTCAACTAAAATGCGCTGTCTTAGATTTTCGTAATCCTAACCAACTTTCTCTGCTATGCACCACGTATCAAATAATTGCTCTTTTTCTCTTGCAAATTAGACATGGGTTTTTCCCGTGTCTTTTTATGTTCCTAAACTTTTTGATATACTCAAAGGTGCACTTTATAATAACAGAAGCCCAATGCCTCCTTGACCTTTTAAATTTTTCAGCATTGTTCTCAAAATGAAGAATGATCTACTTCTCTTTCTTAGAAAGAGAGTAAGAATCTAAGTTTTAAGCAACATCAAAACCTGAATTAGGGAGTAAAGTGGGGACGTGCTTTCCACCTGCCAACTCTAATTCTTTTAATCTAAACTGAAAGTCTCTTTCTTCCTGTTCTTTATCTCTCTGTATTTCTTTCCCTCTCTCTTTCTCTTTATATTGCATTTGCGTTAGCCTGTCTTCTCGTTCTTTTTCCTTCTTTCCTTACTCTTTCTGTAACCACAATTCTCTCTCTCTCTCTCTCTCTCTCTCTCTCTCTCTCTCTCTCTCTCTCTCTCTCTCTCTCTCTCTCCTCGTCTGAAACTGCACTTGTATTTGTCCCTCTCTTTCCTCTTTCGGCAACTACAACTGTATTTGTCTTTCGTGAAGCTCAAGGTTTCTTAACTCTATTTCATGCTTGTATTTTAGTTTCAATTCCATAATTCTTAAGTTAGCCAGATAGAAAATCGCTAATACAATCTGAATCCAAAACATTACTTACCACGAAATATTGGACCAAAATCTATGTTTTATTTCTTGCTTCTATGAAGAAGCCTTTGCCTCAGAAAGATTACATTTTCTAGCAAGCTAGAATAATTCATCTTATTTCAAGAACTCTAACCGATCCTTGACGTTTTCCATCTTAGATGCCATTGTAAAAGCTTGTTGGTTTCACTACAGATTTCTAAAATGTAAAATAATGAATGAGACTTAGAAAATTCCAAAACAAGGGTGAATTTAAATTTTAATACTATTTTCTAAAATACTTTAGAAAAATTTGAATCATAAGGACAGGCGCCCAATTTTCTATCACGAAAATAAGGTCTTAAAATAAGTAATAAAAAAAAGTGAGAAACAACAAGCTTTGTAAAATTCAACAAATAAATTATTTGCCTTGAATGCAAAGTGACAAATGTGTGGTTTTAACAAGTAAGAGAAAAGAGTGAGAAGCAACCAGCTTTGTAAAATTCAGCAAATAATTTATTTCTCTAGAATACAAAGTGAAAAATGTATCAGCAGCAGAGAGAGTGAACAGACCACTTTCTAGAAGAATCCTTTCTTGAAAA
Source organism: Megalonaias nervosa (assembly GCA_016617855.1). Lineage (NCBI taxonomy): Eukaryota > Metazoa > Mollusca > Bivalvia > Unionida > Unionidae > Megalonaias > Megalonaias nervosa. Next base: position 4,580 of record JAECUM010013556.1, read on the forward strand.
TAAAGCTTCCTACAAAAATGAAAATACAAGGTCAATAACACCAAACCGAAGTCTCTAACCGACCGAGACAACCTCTAATTGGGTTAGCTCATTTTGTTACTTTATCTTTGACGCTTGGGTTTTCAAATTTTAATGCGTGTTTATTTACGTACCCCGACACTCACTAGAGGTCGTCACCCTCCCTGCTGCTGTCTCTCAACCAAAAATTTTATCTAGACCTATGCGATATCGTGACCGAGGATCATGTAAATTTATCGTGATAAATCCATGAGGAATCGCTTGCGCGCGTAAAAACAAATTTCTGAATTTAATCGTATCCGTGTCCGCTGAGCACCAAGTCTGATGAATGTTTCGTAGAGTATGTGTATCGACTCCATTAAACACAACTAAAAGATTGCAGTTATCTCTGATCACTTTAGGTATTTGTGTATATCGCTGAGTAACATACATAACATCAGTGTTTTGTGTCTGCCTCGGGAAAATATCCGAGCTGGATTTGATTATTTATCCAGCATCACATCATCGTATACTGCGAGATTATTAATAAATCCATCGAGGTCATCTGCAGGTAGGGCTTCATCAATATCGGTGATAAAATCAATAACCACTAAATACAACGTATCCCATTTGAACCATCTCATTATCAGATCAAGCAACAATTGCGTCTTACGAGACCCAGATGGACCTACCATAGTTACTCTGATAAAATTCGGTACCGCTGGATGATGCTTGACTGGCTCTTGCTTTCATGTCGCTGAGAAATCCATGATATCCATGTTGTACAAATATAATAAATGATATGGATTTATATTGTGTTTGATGCAGAGCACCCATACCCAAAAGTGGATTAATAACAATAATAACAAAACATAAAAGCGTGCGCTCACAGGCAAGTGTGTGAAATGTGTTACAAGTAAATACAAATTTATCTCTGATCAAACAGGTGGTAATATCACTGTTTCACTGGCAAAATTACCAGGAGCTCCGTGGGCTAAGTGTCCTGGAGACAAACATCTTCCTGGGTATAATTATTGTGGTCCTGGAACCCGACTTGATATCCGACTTGACGAGCGAGATCAACCAAGACCTGGAGAGTATCCAATAAATGCAATTAATCAAGCATGCCACGTTCATGATGTTGCGTATAAAAATAAAGATTTACAATAACGACATGTTGCAAATGTGAAGTTGATTCACTCGTTAAATTCTATAAAAAGTAAATCTCTCAGAGAAAGCTTGCTAGCTTCCTAGTAAAATCTGCGATGAAAGGTAAACTAGCGCTAGGGGCCGGTAATTAATCAACCGATTATTATATTATACAATGGAATCGATTTATTATAGCCCAAGAGGATACTGGAGTGGTAGAGCAGCGATTAGTAAACTTGCTGATGCAGCAAATGTCACCCGTTCTGTTGCTGCAAATTGGTTTGCACGACAGGCAATATGGCAAATTTATCTACCACCACCTAATAAAATTCAGTACGCACATTTTGATGTCAGCACTCCCAATGAAGTTCATCAAGCAAACATTTTGTTTTTACTATACGATATCATTAGAACTGGTAGACGTCAATCGCGAAAATACAAATACGCATTAACTGTCGTTGATGTTGCAAATAGATATAAGGAAGCAGAGCAGCTATCAACTAAAACAACAACTGAAGTTGCATCTGCGTTTGAACGAATTTATCAACATGGTGGTCTACGATGGCCGCAGTTACTACAGGTTGATCCTGTCAAAGAATTTCTTAGTGCAGTAATGTCGATGATGAAACAAGATAACGTCAAAATCAAACGAGGACACACCGCAATTCATCGCGATCAGACAATCGTTGAGCGATTTAATCGAACACTTGCTGAGCGGATATTTGCATATCAATATGCAAAGAAAATATCTACAGACATTAAGTCCGGGGACAAGAGATCTCGTGAATGGGTTGCAAGACTACCAAGTGTGTTAGCTGCGATAAATAATGAAATTAGTCGTGCAACTTCTATGAAACCCATCAGCGCGATCACAAAAAACATATACCAATATAACGACATGACTCCTTTTCAAAACAACCAGTACTAGGTAATGTGACTCTAAGATATTTAATTGAACCTGGTGAACTTGAAGGGGGTAACAAAAGGAGCAAATGATCCTATTTAGAGTGAGACCACACATAAAATTTCCAGCGTGGTAAGATCTACGGGTAGACCTGCAATTTAAAGACGATTCAAGTGCTCCTCAAAGTGGGTTTGTACGCGAACAGTTACAAGTGATTCCTGAAGATACACAATTACCACCACCTTCACTTTTGTGAACTGGCGCCTCGATGTTGATTACATTCAAGACAGGTCAACATCACATTTTCGCGTGTGTGACCAAGACTACTATTAATTCTATTCACGGTGAATTGTTTTGGATTATTATTCGAATACTGCCTCAACATGACTGTTACAATTCGCACAATGATTATTCTGTCGCTGTTTCAATGTCATGATAAATTCAGCATCGAGATCACAATCGCGCTTATTTTTCTTTTTGTCACATTGCTTATAACTAGCTAATTTTTTTCTTACTACATCGCCGCCAACATCTTCGATGTCGCCGGTAGTTATTGGGAAGTATAGGATAACCCTCCGCAGCTGAGATATTCTTCTGACTCGAGACACTGCCAGATAAACTATGTTTGACCATTCGATGCAATCATCAACAATCCGAATATTTGTATCGGAAATAGTTAATCCTCGTGACGAATGAATCGTTATAGCATATCCTAGTGTCTATGGAGTCTTGTCCATCGTTAACGCGCTCTCAACAGCACTTACAGAACTAAAACAATATCATTTAGTACAATATTTTGTTTTTCCCGGACACCTACGGTGTCTCGTCCAGGAATTTCAACATTGATATTCTGTCGTCGCGTATCTGCTGGGCGATAACACAATGGTGCAGGAAGAAGTGAAAGTGTTTCTTTATGTAACAGAAATAATTGTCGTTGAAGTGTATCACGAACTATCTTTCTACTTGCAAGTATCAAATCATCTGTCTTCCACATATTCCGAAAATCATACATAGGAGTTTGTGAAATTATCTCAGACATTATTTCACACTGAACTTTATCTGGTTGTAGTCTTAATAATTTCTTAAGATCTCTTAATTCTGGATCAAGCGCTCGGTAATCATCATTTATTTCCTCATAAAAATCAAAACAATTTGCTTTTTGCAGATTCAGAAAATCCTAAACACATTCTCTCGTATTCCAGAGTAAATAATAGCCTTCAATCGTGTCTATACGCCCCTGGATATAGATGGTTCGAAAGATGCAGATAATGTTTGGAGGTGCCATTGTAACACCTAGTGGTAGCCTTTTCAACCACTCACCAAACAAAACCTATCTTTTTACAGCTGAAGTTGCATCCATACCCAGATTTTTTAACTGTACTTTAACCAAAGTTTTTCCACATCTTTACCGGTTCCACTTGCACACAGAGAGCCTCTCAAAACCGAAATTGAAGAAACGTTAATATCTCAACTCTTATAAAAGCTTAATGTGATTATATAATCTGGAAACAAATGTTATGATTCTATATAACCAGGACTGTGAGTGGTGTTTGTTACATCCAACATCCATGCATTAAAAGCTTTTCATTTTCTGGACCACAAAACAAACTGAACAGCAGATTAGCATCATTTAAAAACCCTGAAAATGATGAAGGCCGAATCTTATGGCAGATATGTAATATTTATCGGCATTGTGAGGCCATCATAATAAAAGCGTTCTGTCAAATTTGATCGAATTCAGTTGGGATAACAAAAGTTTCTAAATCTTTAGCAAATGCGGTAATATTTTAAGGCAGATTGGCATCATTTGTATAACGGTTTCCTAATTGAATGTTTAATTTAATTTCTTTTTGAAATTCTGTTGTTCAGTTCCGAGAGAGTTTAAAATTAGATAAATGTTATCTTTTTATGTTTTTATCTAAGATGTTGGCCCGTATTTGATTAGATGTCTCTATCGCTTGTACAAACTGAAAAGGTTGCAACACCGTGGTTTTTTTGGTTTTTTTTTTTAGAGTTTGGTCAAATCTGGTTGAACAGTTGTTGAAAAGGTGCAATAATGAGATTTTCATTTTTTTAGGGGCATCCTTAGTTCATAACGATCGGAAAACGGTTGCCATGTCAACCTGGTTTTCGCTAAATTTAGTTTAATGTTTTTCAGTGCTTTTAGAAAATATGTCGTTTGAAATTGTTACTACGTTTAGTAAGAGAAGACAAATATGATGACACATTGGCATAATATGTGAGGTTGAAATGTCTTATGACAATGTTTTCCTTAAAACTTTAGTCTAATTCTGTTAAGCATATTTTCATAGGAAATTATTGAAATTGGTTTTCATTTTTATAACAACCGGCAAATAAAGAGACTAACTGACAATTTAAAGAAATTCTAAAGGTCTTGCCACAAAATGATGCTTTCAAATTTAGTAAAATTTGATTTTATTCGTCTGTGTGTTTTTGATACAGGTGGTTTATTTTTATTTTTCTGTGCTTTTTATTTTAAGTAAAAGTGGCCATATTTGTTGAAGGATTGTTGTTTTCATATAGCTAGTTGGGGTAATCTAGTGAATATGTTGATGCATTTGCTGTTAGCTATTCTCTACAATTAGTAAGTAACCTAAATAAATAAATAAATGAATAATAAACTTAGCAAATAAGTAATTCTTATGCCAACTAGTTAGTCTAGCAAAGTCGTTAATTCTTTTTAATTTTATTCAGGGTTATTTGATAAATTCTTACACTTTTATTATACATTAGTTAAGATAATATTAGAATGATGTCCGAAATGTCAAATATTTCTGATAACTACATTGTCCTTGTTTGTATGTTTCAAACTTGCATCGGTTCTTTACCGTACAGACCCATCACCATTCTACGTGTCTTCGTAAAGAATTATTTTCATATGTAATACCTTCATTGAATATTGGACGATACAAAATTGACATTTAAACGTGGCAAATTGTTTAATATCAGCAGCAGCTTAATCAGAATAGCCGTCAGATTTTTCACTGCGGACTAGTAGCAATGACCATCATTAAACAAATTCTTAATTGATCATAATTATGTCTGATTGGTTATCCATTACTGATTTTTTCTCAATTGAAACATTTAATTAGTACATGTATGGGCACCCTCCGTACAATATCTGAGCCTTCTTATTGGGTTTCCATAAGCAAATTTTAAATACAATCATTATTCTAACTTTGATATATATGGTATGCATATAATCATCGTTCTTATAGCTATAATATAAGCGTGGTATAAAAGAAACAACTGCCTGTTCAAAATGTTTCATTTGGAGAGACTGACAAGGAAAAGAAAGAGATCATTTATTTTCGTGCAGAATACTTTTGTCGATACCTTGACGTTTGACGAGAAGTAAGTGCTTGCCAACCATGTCTCCTTGGCCTGGATGTGTCGGTATATCGTAGCTCCGTCCCTCAGTAGAGACATTCATGTCATCTGTACCTAAAAGGGACATATACATTGTGTCATTATATATATATATATATATATATATATATATATATATATATATATATATATATATATATATATATATATTAATATCCGTGTAAAAACATTGATGATTTGCTTATTTGCGACATAATGCGCGTCTATCAAATGCATCACATTGATGCTATATCAATATTTTATGATATTATAATATACGTATTTATTTCTTTCAGAGTTTTCTCGTTTGAGGTTTGATAATATTCCCCGATATTCAATAATGGTAGGTATTGGCAGTAGTAGTAGTAGTAGTGAAAGAAAGGAAAACATGTATTAAGACTATAGAAACTTCAACTTTAAGATTTCAACTCAAATAAGGTGTTTCCTTTGATTTTGTAGATTTACTGACCGAACACCAGACGAAGTCTTTTGTCCATTAGTCGTCTCTTTGGATTTGTTTGTTATCGCAATTCCTCCTAATGTATCTGGAGGAATAACCTAAACTTTGGCATGCAGCTTAATTTTATCAGACTTTTGTGTAATTGGTCCTAAATGAAGATTGCTTATGCGGTTATCTAAAATGGCTGGCGTGGTGGCCATCTAAAAAATCGTGTTAATACCATTCCTCTTTTAACAGATGTTTGCATACATATACGGATTTTCATTAACGGCTGTCTAGCTGTTTCTAAAGAAAATAATACAAATCTGATGTCCCATATGGTCGTCATGATTGCCGTCTATAAAATCGTATTGTCGCCGCCTCCTATGAACAGATAGTTGTCTCGACAAGTGGTTTTAACTAACCATCTGTGTATCCGATGTAATTAGTCCTAACTAGAATAGTGACAATGAGATTTATTTGACTCAGTTTTTTGATGTACTTTAGTGATAACTTACTCCAGTTCAATAGCTAGGGGATTTTGTGTCTTTCAAATGTAAAACATTATTATGAATTTAGCCACGACAGTGCCCGAGAAAAATTTAATGACCTTCTATCGATTACAAATGGTTCAAGATAAAAGGCCATGACAGATCATTTTGAACTACACTTACAAATATTTTGTGAACATATTAGGTCAAACATAGAGTACAATATTTTATTACTAAATTTGATGCAATTAAATTTGCCGAAGGATCTCGGATGTTTTCAGAATTCAGCATTTGGATTCCTGGAATTATTTTCAGCCAGTAAAGCTTAAGTCCCTTCGAAGAAATATCGTTGTTAGTTTATGGAATGTGAGCCATAGATATATTACATAGAGGTTGTTAAATCGAGATGGAATTTAAATAGCAACAAATTTGAAGATTCCGATTATTCTTGTCGTGTGATTCATCTTCAACTGATTTTGCTGCTGATGCTTTCTGTTCTTCGTGTATTTTCTGAACAGTGAAACTAATTGTGAGGATTTAAAAAGTAATGTATAAACATGACATTAAAACGAAGGTCAAAATATATGTCGATGTATAGAGTAATTAATACGTAGTATTAGTAGTATTCGTAGTAGTAGCAGCAGCAGCAATAGTAGTAAATTTAATGTAGGAACTGTTCATCTAAAGTACAACTTTACTCACGAATGTTGCAGAGCCGATTTCCATTGTGTTTCCATCCGTAGCAACAATATCGATAGGGATACATTCTTGATGTCTGTCGATTCTTCCACTCCGTGCAAGTATGTTTGCTATATAAAAAACTCTTTAGTCAAAATAGCTTTGTATAACGACAAAATATCTGGGTTATAGTTATGCGTTTGGAACATAAATACATTTGCAGAAACAAAAGAGGGCAAAGCTACTCATTCACAGCAATCATTTAAACCAAACTCGAATAATAAAACTCACATATAACTAATCAATGTCAACCGGGAAAGACTGCCAAAGATCTAGACTATCCCCTCCTAAAAGCGAGGCACAAATGTAGCAAGACTTAAGTGTCTAAACTTGAAAGGATGGCTATCGTTTGACGTTAACCCCAACTCATCGGTATTATTTTTATGATTCGTCCACAAATATCGAATAAACTGCAAAAACCGGTTGAAAATTGAACCTAGCCTCTTATAACATGGTTTGATGCATTGACGTCCGTATTGCTAGGCTCGTGAACGTGATTTAGTTATGTGGTCAAACGTAACAAACGGCGTCATCCAACTCGGAATGACTCAGTGGATCAGACACGAAACTAAAGCGAGGAAGTCCAGGGTAAATTATAGCAATATATTGGGCTAAAGAGAGCACATACTGTTATTGCTTTAAGGCACCTGAATATTGTCACAATTTTATATTGTATAAAAACATAACAGCAACGTACATTGCACTTTACTATAAAGAAGTTTTCACGCGTCCTAGTAGATTCTATGATGCACTATTGGTGAAGCAATATTGTTACGGGGTGGTAGTGGTGGTGATTGTCGTTATTTAGAGAATGATTGACCTCGGTGTTATTGCCCAGATCGAGTGAATAAAAAAAATATGAACATAATGGATTGAATAAATGGAGATCTGAGCAGGTTTATAGAATAGAACAACATTAGCCCCCATTTATAAAATAAAACAATTTAATCAATTAAATAAAATGTATTCGACACTTGAAGGATACATTTCTATTATATAAAAAATTGCAAATAGCATTTCCGTTTACACAGATATGACAAATTTCATCATAAAATCGAGTGAGCGTTTTCGAACTCAATTGTCCAGCATGACTGCACAATCTAATTGGTTGCGAGCCACTCCAGATTAAACACCAGTGATGGGTTGGGGTGGACCTATTCCTTCTGGTATCTCATGTGATGCTGCCTAGAATGACCTCTCTCTTGAATCCAGCCTCTTAGGGGTCTCAACTGCAATATGTGCCGTATTTCTTCTTCGTCCCAGTGGCGTGGAGCTATCCCCTTGTTAAAATTAATATGCAAGCAAAATATTTTGGTAGGTCCTTACTACCTGGATAGAACATCATCTCCTCTCTCGTAATATCGTACTTCAAACAGACACTAACTGCTAATATCGCTCCAGGTCACAATCTTTGCATCCCATGGAGTAATTTTTGTACATGCCATTTCATTAAATACTATACGAACTTAATGTATTCTTTAAATGCATCCAGCTACCACATAAATTCTGGCTCAGTTCCTTCCATAAACATAACATTGTACAGGAAGATTAATGTATTTCTCTAACGGACTATTTATCATCAATCATCGATCTATTGCATAGTCTGGTCTCACTTAATAAACAATTAAACACATGTCATGTGAACTATTAATAACTATCATGACTAATGTCGGACACATGAACATATACACACAATAAACCGCATGGTTCCTACAGTTACTCCAATACTAATACAATGATTCTAAAGTTAAGAGAATCTACATTTTAGTTGTACAAATGATTAAACAAAATTCACTTATTGTCTTAGCTATAATATCTGCTAACAAACAATTCATTGGCATAACCTCCTACCAACCTAAGGATACTATTAATTCCTGGCATAATGATTCGTATAACATATAAACGAATAAATTCAGACAATTATCTCAAGACTCCTGTCAAGAAAATAATGTATGACATTCTTATTATACAATAATTATATGACATACAAGACAAATGAATCAAAACAATTATCCTCAGATTCATATCAAAGAAATATTTTATGAATATAAGGTACAAAAATGCAAAAAATTATCTTCAGACTCCTATCAAAGAATAATTGTATGAAACTAAGATACGGTACCTTGTTTTCATTTCTCCATTATACTGAATCGTCTCTCAAGACTTCTATTAAACGTCCCTTTGACCTTTCTACTAAAAAGTGCTTTCGTGGTTTTATGTGAATTTAACTGCCCAGATTAATACACGTCTATCCAGGTCTAAAAATCCTCGCATATTTTGCGCTTCTCTTAAAAAACGATCTCTGCAAGGTTGAACTTATGATAAATATTTCAGCAAGAACAACGGCTATTCTTAGACTATTTCAACCTTTGGCATTTTCTCTATAACTGGAACCTATTCATCTCGTTTGACCAATTCGCCTAGCAATTATCAAACGGAACATCATTAAAAATCAATCATGTCCACAACAGACACATTAAAGTCCTTACCCCTGCCATGGATTGAACATAGTCGCATACATCAACTTAAAATGGCTATGTGTGACCCCTGCAACGTTCACTCGTGTTTTACACTGACCTGTTTTGTTATTTTTCTTTGGTTGTCGTACTTGATTAATGTGTTTCATAATATAAAAATAATACAAAGTCTTCTTTGTGCGTGTGATGTGAGTGTATTCTAATCATTTCAGCTCTATAAGATTCCATTCAACACGTGGCAAGAGTACTACCGTAAGGGTACTGAGCAAAATGGAATTTGATTCAATGGCGACACTAGGGTTGGTGTCACCCAGTGCGGTAACTGATGGTGTCACCCCCATGGACCTCCTTCCTGCACACAAATTCAAAACTTGTATAGACAGTCATGTGCGGTAACTCATGGTGTCACCCCCATGGACCTCCTTCATCCACAAAAATTCAAAAATTGCATAGACAGTCATTTTGGTGTCACCCCTTCTGATGGTATCACCTGGTGCGGTCAGCACCCCCCGCACCCTTCGCACACGCAGCACCACACCCCACCCCACCCCACCCCCGTGACGCCACTGATTTGATTTAAGGTCAGCGTTGGCCTTGTCTGTAATCGATCTATGAGATAGACACGTTTATGCGTACTTAGTGTAGAGTCATAAAATAAGTCATATTATTCGAGATGGGTATATCATTACTAATATTTATTATTACCTTACATGCTAATTTTTTTTTCTTTTTAATTTGATTTATATTATAATATCATGCGATTGGTACGAAATAAACCATATGATTGTCATTTTCAGCAAAAACAAAACAATGCATGAAGATAATCATTGGCAATATACATTAGTATTGTTAAAAGGAAAAAAAATACAAAGTGATTGGACCGAAATTCTGCTTACCCCGTCCACCACCAGTATCTTGCACTGTGACAATAGCGCTTATTTAGGTAGGCAACCATGTACTTTGTGCAGACATGTCTATAAAGTAGATAGGAAAAAACAGTTGACTCTGAGTAGGTATGGTATTGTGCGGACAATTTTGATCAACTGAGGTTAAAGCATCTTTCATTAAATCAGACTCAGCAATGCTGAGTTCTGTCATCTAAAATGCCATCTGATGTATAAGGAAACAATAGTATAAATAGTACAATATCTCGTCAGATTACACAATTATGCTTTAAAAATACGAATAAATTAACGTTAATTGACATATTTGATCTTTTTCAGTACAATCATTGCGCGTATACATTTGACCGTTTATATGCTACTATTTACATAATCTTTGAGCATAACGCTTATCCTAAAACACGTTAGGACCAATAACAGTTCCAGTTACTTTTCCTTAGACCTGCATCCACTCATTTGCATAATGAAACATATTTTACTAAACAAGAATTCTAAAAACTTCCATGCATATGTCCTGTACTTAATGTAAGCTAGTTAAAAGTTCAGCTTTACTATACATTTGACATATTTTATTTGGGATCTTTGTCCTTGTTAGTTTCTGGTCTCACAAGCTGAGAAGTGTCAAGTATTACTAAACAGTCCCTTATGGCAAGTAAATACTATTAGGCCTGCTGTATATCACCTAGTGACATAGTGTAACTATTTTCAAGAAATACGTTTGAGACAAATATTAATAACGAAGTTCTTCATTTGTTTAACAACAGTAGCACAAATTTAAATATATTTGTAATGAATAGATTTGTGGAACATTTTTTTTATATTTTACGGTGCAGCAACATCTGAAAGTTTCGTCGTGCCAAGGTACCTGCAACAAGGCGCCTTAATTACACCATGTTAGCCAGACCGGGCTGATCCGATTTTAGGATTGGAACGAGCACCTTATATAATCTTCACACCCTCCTGTCGGGATTTCTATTACAGCTAAATACATGAAATGCCTTACAAGTTTTTTCTTTTAAGGTTCTTGAAGAAGTTTATTGCAGCTTGCAACAAAAACAAATGAAAGTAATAGAATTAGTAAATAGTATCATAGTATTATTAGTTGTAATAGCAATAGTATCAACACTGCTGCTAATATTACAACTACTACTATTACTACTACCACTACTAATACTACTACCATTACTTCACCTAACAGCGCTACTAGTTTAAGTACTACTTGTATCACTAGTACTACTACTAATATTAGCAGTACTACTACTGCTACTACTAGTATGTTGTTCAAAATGAAACGGACATCATTGTGACTGCAAAATTATGCATTTAGCAGTTTAGCGTGGCTTTAAATGTTGAGCTATCAACAATATAACTTGAAATAAAATAAGTATACGACGTTTAATCATTTATGAATAGTTTCCAAATGCCGTTTTGAAGTAGGCCGCAATTTGACATAGTAATAACATAAAAGATACAATTCGGTTTACCTCATAAAGACATGAGAACCATAGACGTTTATACTGACAGATAGGGATTTAGGAGGAGCTTTTACATTCCTGTATCAAGCGACTGTTTACATGATGATATATAAGTTTATTTTATATTGCTCTTGGCGTGTCTAATTGAAGTCTTGCAATGCTGGAACTAATCATGAAATCCCAATGCAAATACGAAAAGACTACATAATACAGAATTGAAGTATTCTGGTATCATCAATCATCCACTTTAATTTCCAGCTGGGCTTATATTGACGAAACGAAAACGATCCCTTGCCTGTCACTCGATTTTCTAAAAATAGCAACTGTAAAAATATGATCATGATTTAAATATTAAACAGAGAAATGAAACAATTATTAACCGCCGAACAACAGCGTGAAACAACGTAACACCAAACGGTCATAAAATTAAAAGGGCGAGCTTGTACACTGATGGTATAACCCGCCATTCATTACTAACCTTCATTATCAGTGACACCGCCTTAGTTTTGTAAATCATAGAAAAGTATATGATATTTAGACCATTGAATATTTGATATATTAAGCATATCGTTCATCCTTATGGAATCCAATGATATTTGGTGATTATCAAGCAATGATAAAGTATCATATTCGAAAATCTTATGGTTGAAATATAAGTATACATCAGTGACCTGTTCCTAAGGAAGCCATTATAGGGGCAATGTGGTATACTGTGTGAATAAAATCACGTCAACATGGAACAGTTGATTCATGAGAAGAATAGGAATCAAATTGTTCTTGTTGCAGAGATATAGAGAGAGAAAGAAAGAAGCGATCATGTATACAGTTTTACTTAATTCTCGATTTTTATGTCATTTTTATTATTCCAAAGCAGGAATACGCCACATGGCTCTGGAATAGCAAATTAAAGTTCACTGACATGCTTTACCTAGTGACAAACACTTTCTTGAACAGTCAAATATGTGTCACTGTAATCTAACACCTAATTTAGAAGCTAACATGTAAATGGAGAGGAGTATGACATGAGAACAAAGACACTTTCTTACAAACTATCACCAACAGCTACAAACAAAAATTGACGGGGAATAGGGAATAGGATATGATTACATACACACTTTGAAACAACTCAACGCTCACGCCTACAAATAACCCGATACAGGAGGGAGGGGTTTGGGAGGGGGGGTGGAGGTATTTATTTCATAAAAACACATAATCACGCAATGACAGACAGACACAGACAAACCTATGGGATAGCAATTATGTTGAGTAATCTATTTTAAAAATAATTGTTCGTTATTAACGCACTGGACAGCTGTACCACTTAATTGGGGCGCAACCTCATCGACCGCTCTTGAGCCATTTTTTTCTCTTGAGTATGTGTTTAAGGAGAATTGAACTTAAAACAAAGCTCGTCTCACTCTGCTTTATAAGACACAGAACAACAAAATGTAATTCATTTGTTTAGCTCTTAGAAATGGAACGATCAGAGATTTTTCTTGCATACTACCTTGATAAACGATGACTGTAGATATCTGATATTAAATTCCTGACCCGAAGCTTTTAATTGTTGTAAACAAAACTCAATATCAAGGTCGAAATCTGACAACTTAGAAATATTATAACATTCCATTATAATGAAGTTAAACTCTTAAATCTGTCAGTATCGTCTAAACTACGGTTCCTTTATTAGCCTGCAAAATTTCTGTTACCGTTGATTATTCCTCAATTTCTTGCTTAACGAGTTTCAAAAACTGGTCTTCTTTACTGTTTTGTAGTCTATAACTTATCAGAAAAGCAAGATGTCATGATTTAGGTTTAAGGACGAACATTGCATGGCCTCTAAGTTCAATCAATATACAAAATCACACATGCGCTAGTATTCCAATTCGTGCAGTTTTATCAAACCACGGGTTGACATACTTGCCAAGCGACAAAGTAATGTGACAGTTTATTTAATTTTGTCCATGACAACCGAAATATGTAATCTATATGGCTTAAGAGATCAATACCGTACATAAAGGATTCATTTCTAATCTACCCCGTGTGAGTAGTATTGGTTTCCCGGGAGAAGGCCTACTGGAGGTATTATCATGACTAACCAGATCTAAACCTTCGTTCTAATGTGCAGAGTGCAATACAATTACCGATATACAACTCCCACTTATTTCATAGTTTCATCGCTGCTGCTACACAATTCATAATTGTGTGGATGTAGCTTTAGTAATCGTCTAGTAAAAGGAATATCGTCTGCATGTTCGTCAGCATAATTACAACCTTAATCGTACAACTCTTGCATGTTGATTTGTTGAATAGCACAGCTCACCTTTGTTTCATGTCAACTGAGAGAGAGAGAGAGAGAGAGAGAGAGAGAGAGAGAGAGAGAGGGAGGGCGAATAGGGTATAAAGAATTATGATTCTTTGATTAATATGCCATGAAATTCATTTAAAATGATGTTCTGTAACAAATATCAAATTTATTTAGGACTGGTTGAAAGCTGAAATACCGATATTTATTCATCGAATATATGTGTGTGTGTGTGTGTGTGTGTGTGTGTGTGTGTGTGTGCCCTATTAGATAAAGAGGCGCCGTGCCCCATAAAGGATTGGCATTGTAATAAAGATGTTATTCTGCGGAGGAACGGGAACTAAATGCATGTCCCAAGAGTACACCGAGGCAGGCGAGCAGCAGGCAGGGTGAACCCTACAAATTGGTTTCGAGCAAATTTTACATTGATGATTAAGACAAACTGTAGGGTTCGACTGCCGTACCGCGAAATCATTTGTCTTAATCATCAGGCAAACATATTCATTACCAAATGTCTGTCCACCCCCACCCACCCACCCCTTGCTGCGGTGGACCCTACAACTTGGTTTTCGAGCAAATTTTGCATTATGATTAAGACAAATGTGTAAGGTTCGACTGCCTACCGAAATCATTTGTCTTAATCATCAGGCAAACATATTCATTACCAAATGTCTGGGTTCACCCTCCCTGCTGCTATGAATTTATCCAGATCAACTATTGCATGTATATACAGTGTGAAGTGAGTCATACATAATATATGTACTGAGATAGGTATGCGTACCGATTTTTCAAGGACGTGTGACGTAGTAGTTCAAACAATAGTTGTGTTTATCGATAGTCCAGGTATTTGTGTGCAGTTTATTTCCGTGCTTTAATTTTAAATATAATACATTTTAATCGGTTCATACATATAATGGCAAAATATCTTAATAAAATTATAAATATTTATTTATTTGTAAAATCAGATATCAAATGCTATTGCACAATAACCACATATAATAATTTCTAAAACGTATATTTGTAGTCGAGTTCGTTAGCTCAATGTTAAAGTTGTTGGAAACTTTAATACTGATGTTTGCGGTTCGACCCCAGATCTCGCCGAGATGGGTTCGGGTCCCCGGGTCGCCCACGTCTTTTAATAAGTGGGGGGGAGGCATCCCCTGAGATTTCGATAAATCACCACGTATCTCGTGGTCGGATTCCATTTTGGATTCTACCCCGGGGTTTCGTGGGGGTTTTATCGAAATCGCAATGCCTAGACAGCCTTCTGAATTGCTAATATTTCACTTTCGTCGATTAGAAATTCGCCGGGAGGTGTGTCTATGCAATACCCCCCCCCTAAAATAATCAGTAGTATGCCTTGAGCTCTCTGCCCCATGGAAGAACCCCCAAATAAACATCCAGAAAGGGTGTTAGCCAAAAGAAACAGAACATGGGTGTGCCGCATAATAGTCATAAGAGAGAGAATGACAATGTAAGGACCCCATGAAAGTCACACAGGCTATCGAGGGGCTCCATTGAAGGGTAATCGCTGGGATCTACTGATTATTTTTGATAAATTAAAATACAGACAAACATGCATACATACAGACATACATAGAAAGGGGAAATAATTCTCTAGCAGAGGAGGAGCAGAGTTATCGCGCTTTATTAAGTATTTTTGGTGATTTCAAATTCAATTAAATATCTATTATAAATATTATTTAATAATGAATATTGGAGAACCACACTCAGCTAGATTAGCACGAGAAAGACTAGAAGCAATTAGAAAATATTTACCTGTTCGTGATGCTGTCAAACAACAATTACAACAACGACAAGAATCTCAAGTTGAATTTGAAGAGGATACAAAACAATTATTTAAACCTATTACAGAGACAACTAAACCTCTTCTTCCTGCGTTAGAAAAAACCGCTGAAGCAACTGGAAAAATATCAGAGCGAACTAAGAAAACAAAAAGAATTTTACGGGAACTTCCAGCTGAAATAACTGCTGCGATGTCAGTCCCGGAAATACCTGAAGATGATGAAGATCAGCCTGGAGGTGCTGAAGCACCACCCCCCAAACAAAAGAGTCATTTAATAAGTAATGCTGAACTGATAAATAAATTTGATGAAAAAGTAATTAATTTAATTGATAACTTTTCCCATCTAGATCAACTAGTTAATTTTGCTTTGAATAATTTTAGTCGAAGAGATAAATTAATGAAACCTGAATACGCTAAAGATATTAAAAACAGTAAACAATGGCAAAAATATTTATATCGCATATTTATGAATGTTGAACGAATTAAAGAGAATAGTACATCATATCAGGAATATGTTATGAGAATTAATAATTCAATTCAATTAAAAAAAGAGATGACAAAACAACAACAAAAAGCACCAAAACCAAAAACACTATCGGAACCAATTGAAGAGGAAGAGGAAGAGGAAGAGGAAGAATTTTATGATAATCCTGGAGCAATTGGAAGTGGTTTAGGAAGTGGTCTTATTACTTGTCCCAATAATATCCTTGCTGATGTCGATCGATTAGAAATTCTAATCGGAGGGAAACGAGCTGGTAATAATTCCCCAGAAATTATTAATGAGGCGGCTGATATTTGCAGACGATTATTTACCGGTGGTATCATGGATGTTGATGTTTATCGGTCTCTTATTAATGAAATTGCCGATGACTACTACAGCGACTGAGTATGTAATTAAATATAATTACTATAATAAAATGATCGTACATAGTACTCAACGTGGACCAACTATGGTCAGGGTAATAAATTCACGATTACCAGTATATAAAACAACCTACGGAAATGGACTAGGTGATGTTGTTCAGGGTCTATTTAGAAGGATAGCCCCAAAAGCAATACCGATCGCAAAGCAACTGGGAATGAAAGCTATTGATGTTGTTCGTGAAAAAGGTATTGGTGCTGTTGGTAATGTTGCTGGTAAAGCATTTTCAGCGATTAAAGATAGATTAACACGATTAATACGCAGACCTGCGGTCCGACCTCAACCTGTAAAATTACCTAGTACAGAAGTAATGCCTGCAAATGTCAGTAAAATAATAAATCAAGTTGCTAATCAAAAACTAGCAGATTTGGTTGATGTACCAATGTCAGAAAAAGAAAAAAATATAACCTCTAGTCTGATAGCAGGAAGTGGTCTCACTTCCCGAAGTGGTCTCACTTCCCGAAGTGGTCTTCGTTTTAGACGATAATAAATATAATAAAGATGTTCAAACGTATATCTGATCCCGCATTTGACATGGACGCACCAGTACTTAAAGATGAGTCTGTGCGTGATTATCAATTTTATTCTTACGACGCACGAATTCCAGATCAACGTGGACGAATTGAACTACAGGTTCAGGATACAAGTAGATATTTCTTACCCCCTGAAGCATTTATTGAAGTAGAAGGTGAAATTTTAAATATTGCTAATCCTGCAGCACCAGCAGCATATGGAGACGATGTTAATGTCGGTTTTGTTAATAATGGTATTATGGCATTATTTGACAGTGCAACGTATATGATTGACGGAAAAAAATATTGAATCTATTCAGAAAGATGTTGATGTTGCAACAACAATACTTGGTCTTGCAAGATACAGTGACGATTATTCAAGATCAGCTGGTCCATCAATGATGTTTGCAAAAGATACAACTGATTCTCCAGAGTATCGACAATATGAAATAAGACAACCAAGAAATTTTGCTAGAAACGCCAATGTGGATGTACAAAGTATGATTATTAATGTAGATCCAGATTTCAACTTAGGATTTAGATCACGTCGAGCAATGTTGCGTGGTGGAAGAAGAGCATTTTCATGTGTGATTCCACTATCACATATATTTGGATTTTGTAGAAATGTCAGAAAAGTCATTTTCGGAGCTAAGCATACAGTTGTACTTGTACGAAAAGCAACCGACAACGATGCATTATGGAGACTCGCTGGTGATCCTGGCAAAGTAATTCTTACAAAACTTTCATTGTGGATGCCGGTGATGACTCCATCAATAACTGAAGAAGATCGTCTACTCTCTTTTATGAATCAAGGTGGTAAATCAGCATTATCGTGGTTAACAATGACCACAGATGCTATCCAGAGTAATATTAATGGTTTATTTACGTGGCAAATAGCATCACAACAAGGTGTTTCTGCACCACGACATATATTTATTGCATTTCAAGATGCTGCACGGGTGGATGATCAAACACGTAGTATTATGATATTTGATAATCTTGGTGTTTCCGAAGTTTCCTTAAGAATAAATGGACATCAAGAACCATCCGAAGATATTTTACTGAATTTCGATCAAAATCATGTAGCACGTGTATATCACCGTCTAATGACGTTCATGGGGCGTGATCAAAATGTTGATACTGGTTTACAAATATCACAATTGGATTTTACAACCTTATACCCAATTTATTATTTTTCGCTCGAACATTTAGATTTAACCAGACAATCTGTAGTCGATATACATTTTCGAGCTCGTGTGACAATAGGAACTATTGCCAATTACAGAGCAATTGCTGTCATACTCAGCGATAAATCGATGTTACTTGAAGGTGCTGGTGGACGAATGAGAGTCGTTGATGCTCCAGTAGAAAACATGTAATTAGATTATTTATGAATATTATAATGTCGTATAATAATGTTAGTGTTAGTCTGACTCCTGGTCAGATTAAAAAGATACAATCAGCATCAAAAAATAATTGCGGATTAAAAATATTGCTAAAGAAAGATCAGATGAGCGGCTCAAATAAATTATCTCTTACAGAACGTCAACTCGGGTATTTCAATGAAGCAAAAAAATCAAATAAAGGTATAAAACTTAATCTTTCTGCGGGTGCCATTAAAGATATAATTAAGACGGGTGGTATATTTCCACTTCTTGCTGCTATACCAGCATTAATTGCCGCTGCAGCCCAGCTGTTGCAAAAGCAGCTGCATTAGGCGCTGTTGGAACCGCTGCTGGAATGGCATCAAAGAAAGCAACAGGAAAAGGAATTAAAAAAAAGGGAAGGGGTCTAAGATTACCAGGGACTCCACATTCATGGTACGGAAAAGGCCTAAGATTACCAGGGACAGTTTACTAATATCTCCTATGTCCAATTTTGATTTACTAGATGCTGCTAAAAAATTAAAAATAAAAAATTTTAGAGGAGTTTTCATGCGCGATCAATTACCAAAACAACCAAATAATATTGAAACAGGTATTATTAATCTCGATAAAAATTCTGGTCCAGGCACGCATTGGGTCGGATATGCAATTGATCCACGTGGAATTATTTATTTTGATTCATATGGACTAGCTCCACCAAAAGAATTCTTAAAGTATATTAGTTGCTATCAAAGTATTCCAATATGGTATTCAACATTACCTACACAAACATTAACCGATCCACCAATATGTGGTCGAGAAGTACTTAATGTACTTGATGCTATATCAAAATCAACAAAAACCCCCCACAAAGTTGTACATGAATATACTACGACGTCGTATTTAAACAGACATTAGTAAATATAATGGTGGATATTTATGGAAGATCTTCCCGTAGAGGTCATCAGCAAGCTGATTTATCTAAGCATGCAACTCTCGATCAGCTCAGAAATGAGATTGATGATTTATTAAATCTCGCAAGTGTGGATCAAAATGAAGTAGTTGTTTTTCAGGATAAAGAAGGACGATTAAAAACAAGTAATATACAACTACCAGATGTTCTTATAAGAATTCCAACTGCGGCCGTAGATAATATAGTTACTTTCTCTGATCAGGGTAAAATACAAGATTCTGGTACATCACTCAGTAATTATATTAAGAAATCCGGCGATGTATTTACCGGAGATATTAATATGAACCAAAATAAAATCACCGACATTGGAAATCCAACTGCAGATGCAGACGCCGCAACAAAGAAATATGTCGACGATCAAGAATCTAAATATGTACTGACCAATCGTGGTATAATGCATGCATCTCTCGATATGAATAACAACAGCATTACTAATCTCAGAAGACCAGAGACAGATTTTGATGCAGTTAATAAAAAATACGTTGATGATAAGGAAATTCCAATCAATAATGAAATAACAGAATTCAAAAATGAATTTTTTAGTCACGTGAATACGTTTTTAAGTTTTCACAGAAACATAAACAAACTTAAAAATGATTTTTTTGGAAACCCATCAAAGGTTGATATAAAACTTGATGATATTAATAAAAAATTAATTGATATAGAAGCAAAACTTTATTTTACAAATGAGGAAGTAAAAAGATTAGAAGGTGATATTGTCAGTAGAATACCTAAAAAAAAAAAAAAAACTAATCTGATTAAAATTCCACACGGACAAATTAAAAATATCGTATACACAGTAGCATCAGGACAATCAACATGGACACCACAAAATAATACTATCAAATATACCGCAGAAATTACTGGTATTTACAGGCTGTCCGTATTTAGTGATGAAAGATTTGCTATAATTAACAGACATATATTGCGTCATTCAACTGATTCTCTCTCTGGAGTTGTATCTATATTGTTAAGAAAAGATGTTGAAGAAACATTTATACTGAGAATATATGATCAAAAAAAAAACTCAGAGCCTTATTGGTGGCATATGGAATTTGTGGTTGAAACACCACAATTAATCACTTAATATAATAATAATGGATCAACCTCAGTCTCGCATTGACGTTCAACTTTACAGATGCAATCAAATATGTGAACGTCTGACTAAACTAAATAATTTTATCGACTATTATAACACGAAAATAAAAAACTACAAAAGACGTATAGTTATTATCGATTTAGTTGTTTACTCGGTTTCTGCTGTTATTACTGGAACAGGATTATTATTATCAACATTGACGATGACAGCACCTACTATTATAACCATTATTGTTTCAGCATCAACAACTATTGCTGGTGTTCTAGGTATTATAACCAAAAAGATACATACTTGTACAATTGCTAAATTGCACGATTATATGATTAAATTACACACAGTGGTAGAGGCATGTTCTAAATTATCTTTATATATTTCTTCGTGTGTCAGTGATGGTGAAATATCTGATACTGAATTCGCGATGATGATGAAAACTTATGATGATGCTTTTAAAGTGATCGCAAATGATTTTAATGAATTAAATAACAACAATAATAATAATGACAGACAGGGAATTACTTCAGCAGATTGTCACTAATACAACTCCGTCAAAAACTATGATGATATCGTTAAGTTTGACCAATCCTGAGTTTAGTGTCAATTTTCCAACCGCAATTCCTGCAAAAGAAATAGCATTAGCACAATTGCGAGTTTATTATAGTTGGCCCAATATTAGATCAAAACCATTTGGTGGACTACAGCCAAATAATTCATTAATATTTGCTAATAAGAATAAACCTGATGGAACTCCTGATTGGCAAATAGTTTCTATTCCAACGGGCAGTTATCAAATAGAGCAGATTAATGATGAGTTCCAACGCAGAATTAAATCTATTACAGGAAAAGAATCAAAAATAGCAATTACTGTCTACGAACCAACACTATCTGCGGTTATTGAAGTAAATTCCCCTGATTACTCCGTAGATATTTATCAAAGTTCGATTAGATCAGTATTAGGTTGGCCTGAATATCCACCGGTTTATCAAGCACCACCAGAACCACAGAGATCTGATTTTGTCATAGATGTTAAAAAATTTATAAAACCTCCAGAATATCGAACAGAAAAAAATGCTTACCCATGGCGACGATATTTTGGTGATGGAGTTGTACATTATATAGATAGAAAAGAAGACCATTTTACAAAAATAGTTGATGGTAAAAAAGGTAAAATAATAATACTTGATGTTGATGAAATAAATTCATATGCTAATACAATTAAGTCTGAACACGGACGTGTACTTAATTATCTAAGAAATTTATTTTCCAGCATTAGCACTTCCTACAACGATGACTTAAAAAATCAAATAATTGAAATAATACAACATTTGAATCAAGTTGCTTCAGACCTAGATTTCATGAATGATATTATTGTTAACAGAGAAAAAAGATTAGTGGGTATATTAACAGATAGACGATATAAAGAGTTATGTATAGTTGATGAAGACGGTCCGCCTCGAAGTGTTAGACTAAATCTTCTGTTTACAATAGTATTTCTAAAACATTTCGGAATTACGCGAGAACAACTATCAACATTTATAATTCCTGGATTTAAATCTGAAGAGCTAAAGAAATCAGTTAATGATCTTATTGATGAACAATTTAAAAGAATATGTGATTCATGGAAAAAATTAATACCTACACCAACTATTCTTAAATATAATAATGATCCACACGGTGGTGGTCGACATATATCACCTGGTATTGTTAATATAACAACAACAATTGCAGTCAATCTGGTATGTAACGTAATTGATGACAGTTATCAAGTAGATCTTTCAAAATCTAATCACCGCAGTGGCACTGCGGAACAGGGGTATATACTATATTCATTTAGCCCTAAAGACCCCCCCCCCCGGTTGGTTAATTGTGTCTGAACCAATTAACCCAATTTATTTACGAGTTCATAATCCATTTCTGACAAGAATAAATTTCAAACTCACTGACCAGGCAGGAAATATTTTGGATCTAAGACAAGAATCTCTTAATATTAATTTATATATACGCTCGTAGAACGTCTGATTAAATATTTCCTAATATAATAAGGGAAAAAATAATCTGATTCTGAAATAATATATTTTTTTTAATCTGATGGGTAAATATATACTCTGTTTGATGTTTTTGGACAGATTTTCTGAAATTATTATTATTTTTCTGTGGAAATCTGTGAAAAATCTGTAAATATTATTATTTTATTATTTTTCTGTGAAAATTCATCAGAAATTGAAATCCACCGGGTATAATTACCTGACTAAATCATGAAATTTACCAGAAATTGAAATCCGTCGGGTATAATTACCTGACTAAATCATGAAATTTACCAGAAATTGAAATCCGTCGGGTATAATTACACGATTAAATTATAAAATTCATCAGAAATTGAAATCCGTCGGGTATAATTACACGACTAAATTATAAAATTCATCAGAAATTGAAATCTGCCGGGTATAATTACCCGACTGATTAACAAAATCTGTGGAAAATCTAACAGATTTTCTGAAAACTGTCAGAAAATATTATTATTATTATTATTATTTGTAGATTTTGTTAATTTTATCTATAATATTTGTAAATGAGGCCTGACAAAATCATGAAATCTGTGGAAAATCCGTTAGATTTTCAGAAATTATTATTAATATTATTATTTTGTAGAAATCTGAAATCTGTTAGAAATTATTATTTTATTATTTTTCTGTGGAAAATATATTAGATTTTCTGAAATCTACCATCTGAAATCTGAAATCTGTTATAAATTATTATTAATATTATTATTTTCTGTAGAAAATCTGCTAGATTTCTGAAATCTGACAGAAAATTAAAATTTATTGGGTATAATTGTTGCAACTATGATACTGACGACCGTGGTTCGATTCCTATGGCTGACGAATGTTGACAGTATTCGGAACGAAGCTATTTTATTTGAAAGAAATAATTATTATATAATGAACCAAGAAAATATAAATAATATTATTTCTGCTATTAAAAACTTAAAACATAACAGAATAAATCTATCTGATAATCTCGATCCTGAAAAAATATTATGCGATTATGAAATATTAAAACAAAGAAAAACTGACAATAAATATACATTACCATCTAATTATAAATTTGTAAAATCAATTTATCAGTCTATGTTAGAATCCTTGGCGATGGTAAATGAAAAACAGGTAAAGCTATTTGCGCCTCTTGCACGTTCGATCGAAAATATTAGATCGGAACTATCTCGTGAATACGAGAAAAAGAAGATCGTGGATAATCGTATAATGCAATTAAGAAAAATTATGTTATTTGATTCTGTCAAAAGTGAAAGTGACACCGAGAGCAGCGACGGTGAAGGTAAAATATAGAGTCGAATTATATACAATTTATTTATTAGGAAAACAGAGTTAGATAATATATTCAAATATTATCCACTGATCGTATTTGAATGAAAATGCAGATTTGTATAATTTATCTGCAACATGTTTTACTGATTGTGGATGTATGCTAAAATATTTTGCAGCCGCATTAATTGATGGAAAAGTTATTTCCTGTTCTGTTTCTGTATTTATGGATTTAATAACTCTCTTTCCGAATAATTTACATTTTCCAGTATTTCCGCGTGCAGCATTCTGACTAGGTGTAATAATTTGCAGGTTAGATAACCGATTATTATGGGGATTTCCGTCAATGTGATCAACTACAAGTCCATTTTCAACTACTCGATGAAAACATTCGAATATGAATTTATGTGAGTAATAACTTTTATTTCCAGTATTAAACGTAAAATAACCAGTATTATTAATATTACCGACTGGTTTTTTCAATCTACAGTGTCTGATCACACCATCTCGCGATGCTTCATAATTTTTTATTATTGGATGTTTCACAAATTCGTTTTGCTCCATTTATATAATAATATTATTTGTCTAAATCATTATTTTGAAATCTAACTAGATAATCTTCTTCTGTCTTTATAGGAGAGTCAGTATTATTTTTTTTGTCATAATATCGTTTTAATTCCCTGTATTTTTTCCTCCACATTTTAGACACCATTGAGTTTTTCCTCTGACTCCAACACCACACTGAATACACGGTATTGGTCCTGTACTTCCATTTTTGATACTTTGTGCATGATATCCGCAGTATTTGTTCACGCACGGTTTATTACAAAGAGAAATATATCCAATTCTGAGCCAAACACATTTGTTCTTTGTTTCAATCATTATATATACTAAAATTTTAATTTAAATACTTGTCTTAATTATATGGAGGAATTATCGGCAATTGAACCTCAGATATCCAGATTTGATCTTGACAGACTATCAGAATATAAATTTAGTACTTTGATCAAGATCTGGCATTAACAGATGAGGATATAATCGAACGTATTCGTGAAGCAAAAATGAATTTCGTGACGATGGTGCTGCTCATGTATGGTCAACATTCAGAGTCGGAAATGTTACTAATATGATGAATGACAAACGAGGAAAGGTAATTATTAATCACCTTGATGATCAAAAATATTTTATTTTAATAAAATTTATTGTAAATACAAAAGAAGATATTTGGATTATTCGTGACAAACGCGATCCAGTACACATACAATCAGGAAATATTATTGTTCTCTTAAATAATAAATCTAAGTCAGGAATACTAACAGGTGTTGACAAATTATATTATATACAGAGTTATCCAGCAACTGCAGTTGTATATGGAATATTTCCGCTGAATAATAAACCCGACGTCGGGGATCTAAAACCTATGAAATTGTCAGAATCAAGAATAAACTGTGTAGCTGAACGAGTTACAGAACATTTTACAAATGCGATACGTGGTAATGGTTTAACAGATTTACGACGTAAAAAAAAAAATATTTGGGCAGAATCAGTTAAAGATACCGGAGCATCTATCAAAGATGTTGCTGAACTAGAAAAGAAATTAAGATTTCCAATAACAGTAAAAACGTTGACGGGAGAGATTTTATATAAACCAAAATATGAATCAAGAGGAACTCCAATAGATATTATTGATCATAATTCGCACGCATGGACATCAGCAGTAACAATATTTCCACGAGATAGAAAAGTTAAATTTTATGATGGTCATATATTTGATTTTATCAGAAATATCAGTAAAAGTGACCCTGTGTCTGTTTGGTTATTTCAGAGTTCGGAATATGATCATTACGATCAGTTTGTACGGCCTAATGGCGATATTTACCGTACAGAATCTCTTAATGTAGAAATGGAAAATCTTGCGCTGAAATATATTTCAGACGATGTCAAAATTAGACAATTATTAAATAATTGTTTTACAGTTCCATCCGTAGCAGCTCATTTCGCTCAGGAGAAAAATTTATGGAAACCAACACGATCGGAATTTCTTGAGGATATTCATAAAAGTTGCGTAGAATATAGACACGGAGGATTATGGAATACTAAATACAACTATAGTGACATTATATCCGTCGATATGGTGGCATGTTATCCTGGAAGTTTTCTTGGATACGGAGAATGTTCTAAATACCTTAAGAGATTCGGACATCCATCACACGAAATGACCAGGGTTGCAATAAACGGACATTTACCAGATTTTGATTTAACAGGATTTGCTCATGTAGAATCATTCGAATTTGCAGAAAATTTCCATCCGATTACTTATACTTGGTTTGGAAGACATTTTTCAGAAAAATGTTGGGTTCCAATAGTACTATTGCGATATATGCTTGATGTTGGAATTTTA
>JAECUM010013557.1:0-40671 GCA_016617855.1 Megalonaias nervosa
TGAATAATAATACGGATTAATTTACGAGATTATCTGCAATTAAACTCTCTAAAGCCAGATTCGATCTCGAGAGAATAACCCCTCAATTGCCAAGACAAGCTCTGGTTGATTTCACGAATAAAATTTTAATCAATCGTATCAGTGAATCCAAGACAGAATTTCGCGATGATTGTGCAGCTCATGTACGGTCAACATTCAAAATTGTACGGGACGCCGGTGTCGTTGTCGATGCTGCAATGAATGATAATCGAACAGCTACAATTATTAATTATCTCGACGCTGCACGAAAATATATTTTTAGAATAAAATTTATCGAAGCGGTAGATACCGCTGCGACAGATGTCGACACATGGATCATCCGTGACAAGCTTGATCCTATTCGCGTTACTTCTCATCGGAGCCTCATTGAAAATATTTTCACGCTAAATAAAAATTCAAAACCAGGGATACTGACTGGAATTGATAGATATTATTATGAACGAGCATATCCTGTAGCGGCACTTGTTTATGCGAATATCCACTGAATGATAAGCCCGACGTCGATAAACTTCTACCGGTGAAAAATTCTCGTGGTGACTTTTGTCACTTAAATTGTGTTGATGAGAGTTATAGAACATTTCATAAATGCAAAACTCGGAAACGGTTTAACCGAACTAAGACGTAAAAAGTAAATGAATAGGCAGAAACAGTTAATGATGCTGGAGCGTCTAACAGCAACGTTGCTTAACTGGAAAAAATATTAAGATTACCGATAAGAGTGAAGACATTAAAAGGAGATATTTTATATGAATCGAAATATAAAAAAATTAGATTCGAGAGATTATTGATCATAATGCACATGCTTGGACTTCGGGCATAACAGTATTTCCATGAGATAGAACTGTTAAATTCTATAGAGGCTATATGTTTGATTTTATCAGAAATATCAGTAAGAGTGACTAATTATCCATGTGGTTGTTTCAGAGTTCAGAATCTGTGAACAGAGATAAAAATCGCTACGATAAAAATCGCTATGATCAGTTTGTACGACCTGATGGAGATATTTATCTTACATAATCTCTCCACGACGAAATGAAACATCCTGCGTTAAAATACACGAACGATAATTATGGCGGTGATGAAATCACTGTCGAACGATTACTCAGTAATGGTTTTACCGTTCCGTCAGTTGCTGCACATGCTGCTCAAAAGAAACATTCATGGAAACCTACACTATTAGAATTTCTTAAAGATATCCAACGCAGTTGTATCGAATACGGGCATGGCGGATTATGGAACACTAAATACGATTATAAAGATGTCACATCGGTTGATATGGTTGCATGTTATCTTGGAAGGTTTCTTGGATGCGGAGAATGTTCTGAATTTTTCAAAAGATTTGCACGTTAAACACACGAGATGACCAGATTTGCGATAAATGGACCCTTACCAGATTTTGACTTAACTGGATTTGCCTGTATTGAATCATTTGAGTTAGTACGGAATCTCAATCCGATCGTTTATGCTTGGTTTGGAAGACATTTTTCAGAAAAAATATTGGGCTCCAGTAGTTTTATTTAGATATATGCTTGATGTAAAAATATTAATATCATTGGTGGTATGTGAAGCGATTATATCAATAGTCAGCAGAAACAAGTTTGTTTACCATAACAAAAGAAATACTATAATGATGAAAATCATGAGATAACTGATTTTGAGAATAATCTCGCAAAAGATCTCGGCAGAAAAATAATTGGTAAATTTACTCAAGGAGGATCATATAATCACAAACGATGTTGTTGTAGACTAATCATCGATTATGCTGAACTCGATTTTATAATTGCCGATTCAACGGAAAGAAACATTTTTATAAGCCGAGAAAATGCTTATTTATCTGATGGAACTAAATTAGGCATAGTCTTGAGCTACACTGAAGGTGAATCACCACAGTTCACTCATTTAAGATCTTCGATTCTTGTGTATGGTTCGAAAAATGTATTATCGATGATAATTAGATTTCCTGATTCCGCAGTTAGAGTCGCAACAGATCCATTTTATATCAATAAAAATACACAGAATCACTGAGACAGTTAAAATTGGAAATGACGCGTCTTGAGGCGAATAGAGAATAAAACGAGAAATGATTCTTAATTATTTTGAATCTGCTGATTTTATTTCCGAAGATCATTATTGTAAAAATAATCGGGATGAAATTATTAAGGTATCGTTGGAGGTATTAAAATATTTCTTGATTGGTTGTTAATGTGAAAAGCAGCTGTTATCATGTGTGATGATCAACCTCCACCTTGTGTTGGGTCATCTCCACATGAGTGGTTGAAAAAGTTCTTAGATTATTACGAGGAAATAAATGATGATCATAGATCTATTGATGAACCACAGAATGAATTTAAAAGATTGGTCAGATTGCAGCCAGATAAAATTTAATGCGAAATAATGCGTGAAGTAATTCAAACGACTTTTGGAATTTATGGAAGCCTGCTGATTTGATAGTTGTAAGTAGGAAGATAGTTCGTGATACGCTTCAAGAGAAATTATTTCTGTTACATCAAGAAAAGTTTTCAGAGTTGCCAGTGTCGCTTTGTTATCGCCCAGCAGATACACGAAAACAAAGTATTAAGGTTGATATTCCAGGAACGAATGAGAAACAAAAATTCGTAAATAATCATATTGTTGTTGTTAATGTAATGCCGTTGAGAGAACATTAACGATGGACAAATCTCCGTGGACGCTAGTTTACGAGGTAACGATTCACTCGTCACAGGGAGTAACTATTTCTGATATAAATATCTGGATTGTCGATGATCGGATGGAATGGTCAAATTTAGTTTATCTAGCAGTGTCTCGGGTAAGAAATATATCTCAGTTACGAAGGGTTGTACGGTGATCGATGAAATTATCAATAACGATACTGAAGTCAACAACAAAATTGTCGAGAAGAAAGTAGTTATCGGCAATCTGAGAAAAAAATTATAAACGTGATTTTGACCTCGATATTGAGTTTATTATGACACTGGAACAACGACAGAATAAGAATTGTGCGAGCTGTAATACAGTAATGTTATGGCAGTATTCGAATAATGATCCAAGACAATTTACCGTGAATAGAATTAATAGTAATCTCGGTCACACACGTGAAAATGTAATGTTGACCTGTCTTGAGTGTAATCGACGTCGAGGAGCTTATGTCCTTCGTTCACCAAAGTGAAGGTGGTGGTAATTGTGTATCCTCAGGAATTACTTGTAATTGTTCACGTACAAATCCACGCTGAGGAGCAGTTGAAACTAGTCTGTAGATTGCAGGTCAACCAGTGGATCTAACCACGTTGTAAATTTTATAAGTGGTCACACTCCAAATAGGATCAGTTGCTCTTTTCTTACCCGCTTCATGTTGGGTTCATATTAATTTCTTACAGTTACACTACCTAGCACTGGTTGTTTTGAAGAAGAGTCACATCGTTGTATTGGTATATGGTTTTTGTGATCGCGCTGATGGAAGCTGCACGAGTAATTTCACTATTTAACACAGCTATCACACTTAGTAGCCTTGCAACCCATTCACGGGATCTCTAGTCTTTCTGAACGTTATTCAAGGATATTTCCTGCGCATACTGATCTCCACATAATCTCTAAGCAAGTGTTCGATTAGGTGGTGGTAGATAAATTTCCATATTGCCTGACGTACTAACAAATTTTCAGCAACAGAAATTGTGACATTTGCTGCTTCAGCAAGTTTACTAATCGCTGCTCTACCCCTCCAATATCCTCTTGGGCTATAATAAATCGATTCCATTATAATAGCTATCTATAGTTCATTACCAGCCCCTAGTACTAGTTTACCTTTCATCGCAGATTGTATTAGGAAAGCTAGCAAGTTTTTCTCTGAGAGATTTATTTTTTATGGAATTTAACGCGTGAATCAACTTCACTTCTGTAATATGTCGTTGTTGTAAATCTTTGCTTTTATACGCAACATGACGAATCTGGCATGCTTGATCAATCGCATTTATTGGATACTCTTCGGGTCTTGGCTGGTCTCGTTCGTCAAGTGGGATATCCAGTCGGGTTCTAGGACCACAATAATTATATCCAGGAAGATGTTTTTCTATTGGGTATTTTGCCCATGTAGTTCCTGGTAATTTTCCCCGTGAAACAGCAATGTCACCGCCTGTCTTGGTACGAGGCGAAATTAATCTGTATTTGCTTGTACCACATTTTACACACTTGCCTGTAAGTGCACGCTTTTTATTCATTGTTATTACTGTTGTTAATCCACTGGCGGGGGTAGATGCTCTGCATCGAAGACAATATAAATCCATATTATTTTTTATATTTGTACAACATGAATGTCATTGATTTCTCAGCGACACGAAAGCAAGATCCAATCAAGCATCATGCAGCGCTACCAAATTCTATCAGAGCAGTAATAATAGGTCCATCTGGGTCCGATAAGACGCAATTATTGGTTAATCTGATAATGAGGTAGCTAAAGTGGGATAAGTTGTGTTTTGTGGCACCATCCGTAGATGATCAGCAATGCTAATATGTGCTCCAAGATTTTAATGAAGAAGCGAAGTCGATGGATGAAGATGAAAATGATAATGATATTATTGACTTCATCACCGATATTAATGAAGCTCCATATGTAGATGATCTCGATGAACGTATTAATAATCCCGTTGTATATGATGATGTAATGCTGGACAAACAATCAAATCCACCTCGGATATTTTCCAGAGGTAGACACAAAACCGCAGACGTGATTTATGTTACTCAGCGATATACACAAATACCTAAAGTGATCAGAGATATCTGTAACATTTTAGTTGTGTTTAATGGAGTCGATACACATACTCTGCGATACATTCGTCAGACTTGGTGTTCAGGGGACATGGATATGATTAAATTCAAAAACATCTTTTCAAAAGCACAAGCTACTCCACACGGATTTATAATGGTAAATTTACATGATTCTCAGTATCGATATTGTGTTGGTCTCGATTTTTGATTGATAAACATAGCAGCAGGGAGGGTGACGACTTCGAGTGAGTGAGCGCGTGAGTAAACACACATGCAATAACGACGAAAACATACATGTCAAAATATAAAGTAACACAAATAAGCTAACTTAATTGGAAAAGTTTTGTGTCGGTTAGAGACTTCGGTTTGACGTTATTGACGTCTGTATTTTCATCTTCGTAGGAAGCTTTATTTTCGCGAATGGACCCTCTTACCTTTTGTAGGGATCACCATCTCTGCTGCTGGCGCTGCTGATCGTGAAAAATTAAATGACTTGAAACAGTTAAAGGTTTTTGTTGGGAAAAGTCCTTTTCAAAATATACAAAAAAATTAGTAAATTGGCCTGTGAATAACAAAACAAAGACAAACAAAAAATACTGAAGAGCTTTTAATTTAACTTGAAAGAATCATTACACATGTGAGTTGCTATCTGATTCATCGTAAACGTGCCGGGAATAAGGTATCGAATCATAAATTATTTTTCAGCACGGAAACCAGTCAGATTGTAGGAGAAAAGAAAACAAAATTGGGTTCTAAATGTTTTGAGATGCAATCATTGGTCAGTAAAAGGGTTCAAAGGATTCAATTTTTTCTGTAAGATTTTTAAACACACCCCACACCCCCAAACACCCCATATATAAAGCGAATTAAAGAAAACATGATTAGCTTGAACGACACTCTAAATCCAAAATTAATGTTATTTTGAAATATTAACATGAAGTGATAAAGGAACTAAATTATTGGTCCGAATCCGTTATACGCACAGAATTTTATTTTTACCTTAGACAGGGTTAAATAATGGAATTCGGATACTGTTCTACCATTGTCGTAAACAAGTATGGTACTTAATACCGATAACATATACCCTGGGTAGTGAAAGTCTATTCGAAAACTTTGTAATTGAAAGTTCCATTCGCAGAACATGAGTTATTGTCGTTGTACCAACGAAGTAGATTATAGCTGGAATATAGTTTATTGAACGAAACCAAAAGAAAATTTTGAGTCTTTTTTATAGGAATGGTAATTGTGTTAAGAAGACAATAAGGCAGAATATCAGACTGCTTTTAAACATTAATGCTGGATATTATACATACCGTAATATACAAAATTGTGTCGACCTATGAATCTATGATATAGTCCTTACACATAATCCTACCGTGCTGCTGTCTTGTTGAAGGTTAGCATACTCTAAGTTTGCTGAGTCATTTGGCATGCTGTATACTGTTCACATGACAGGAAGTGACGCAAACGAAGAATCAGAAAGTGAAATAAAGAGACGGGGATTTCCCTTATTGTGCAGTAATAAACATCTGTGCAAATAGCTACAATTACAGTAAAACTTTGATATGAATGAAACGTTAATTGTGTCCCTCTTTGTGGGGACTTGGAGGGCTGATGTAAGTATGAATTAACCACTTGCATCTCACCCATAATTGTTGTATATATTTAGTTTACGTCAGCCCAAATGCGATTGGGTGCAAGTTTGAAGCTAGGGTTTAACATATTTTAAAGGGAAGTTTAAAATCATGAACTTCTAGTACATGAGAAGAGGATATTATTATCAAAAATAAATGACGGAAATTGTTTGACACCTTATGAATATCTTCCGACTTCATACTACTAAACGTTTAATGTTTAAGTGTACGAAGCTTCTAGTTAAAAAAAGATTGCGTAAACCTAATTAGACAGTGAATGCAAATTCCTAATGAAAAGAAAAAATACAGGGTACGAACTTCAACAAAATTGCATTCTTCTTTTTCTTCAACTAAATACATTGAAGCAACAATAATATTATCATCAGATGTTGAAAATGGCCTATCTTACAGCAAAGGTATCTTACGATTACAATCAATCACAGACAAAAGTTATCGTTCGACGTATGCTTGCTTTCATTGCCAGCATACAGTCTCTTCCCAATATGCTATATAGAGTAATATAGGGTAGCTACGTTTACCCAATTGTTTGATGATGAAAGGATTTGTCCCATTAATGCTTGGTTCTTTATGAGCGAGCATCTGTCAACCATTATCAAATGCTACTGTGTTAATTGCTGTCGATGGTTCATTTCATGGTA
The DNA here is from genome assembly GCA_016617855.1 of Megalonaias nervosa. Lineage (NCBI taxonomy): Eukaryota > Metazoa > Mollusca > Bivalvia > Unionida > Unionidae > Megalonaias > Megalonaias nervosa. The sequence goes on from JAECUM010013557.1 coordinate 7,091, forward strand.
TGAGGTGTTGAAGTTGACTAAAGCATTATGTATTATATACTGCGCTGTCTATTATATCATTAAATAAACATTGAATCAATTCAAGGAAAGAGGAGGAGATTGGCGTGGTCTCCACAATTACCGATGTCAGCTGATCTAGAAAGTGCTTTAGATATCTACGAAAGTGTCCATAATCATATCACCAGTATAGATCTGCCCTGGAAAGGCTCCGAAAGATGTAAACGACACACACACACACACACACACACACGCGCGCGCGCGCGCGCAGATTGCTATATTTATGAACTATCTGAACTGGGACCGGGTTATGGACACGTATTTAAATAATCCCTGAAATAGCAAATACACGCTTTGCAATGTTAAAATGTACTATATTGGTGCTTTTAACATCCAAATGTTTTCTATACACACTAAATTTAAAGACTTATTGAGTTTGAAAATCTTGACGTTATGGACACTATATTTCTTGACACCGTGCCCATAATGCTGTGTTTATATTATTGTGTAACAAGTTGTGAACCTTGTCCACAAATCTGATGAAAGATCAGTGTATTATAATTAATGTTCATTCATGTCATTTGCGTAGCGTGATCTTTCATGAAACCGTTAGCTTTCGCGACGAAAATATACTACGTTTATAAAAAAATATTACCATTTTCAAGAGGAATGGTAGTTCCTTTGCGAAGAATAGACAGCATATAATTTGGGCCAGACAGTGTAATAAAAAACGAAAGTTTTTTGTGCTGAGAGTATCATTTTTTTCCTGCTGAAATAAGCAATTCCATCATAATTTTACTATTAACTTAAATATATTGTCAGATGTATGCAGTAAGTAAAAATTTATTGTCTAGCAGATAATATGGTAGTGGTGAAGTTGTAACGTTTTAATCGTCTCACAGAGAGAGAGAGAGAGAGAGAGAGAGAGAGAGAGAGAGAGAGAGAGAGAGAGAGAGTATTGCCATTTTCATTACAACCTCCTTATATATGTAATCACTAATGTGTAACTAATTTAAATTGAAAACTTCCATTATTATCTTCGCAAACACCCGCTATTCTGTATATCAACGTTTTCTTAAAAGTAGGAATCTTAGTTTAATACACGCTGGAAAACACTAGAGATGGCTAATTGGTTACCATGAATTTCATCATCGCTATACACTGACAAAGTATAACAAAGTGAATCTACGATCATAGACTAGGCAAAGACATCTACGGTAAAATGTACCCACCGTCTTCAGTTAAATGAAATAAATAAATAAAAATTTAAATATTAACCTGAAAAGGAAAACAAAGTGCCATTCATAAATAAACTGTTATTTTTCTTCTGTTCAGTTTCATGATAGGGAATATGAATTGTATAGCTCGGTTGAAGCATGAACATGAACAAGTGATTTAGAAAAAATTGTATTGGTATTTGAACATCATGGACCAACACATATATGCCGATAGATATTTGATGTATTTCACGAAAGGTTGCGGATATGGTTGTCTGTAAGGATATATAATGTAGCAAGAAATATTTAGTTTCCTTTCGCTAGAATATATTCTGCATGATCTTGCTTAAGAGCACAATGATGCGTCCGTGTCGATCGACGATAAATCATTTGTAAACAATATTACGATATTTTTTTTTTGCGTTTGTGCTGTTATTTTTTGAGCTATATATATTTGTCTTACATCATCGCTTTCACTGTTTGCCCTTTGTTCAGTTTCATGTATCGACACCTAATATCACTTGATAACCTGAGCAGAATTTCTTACGTATAAGAAATCAAATAATCTGAAGCTACTTTATTTAGCTTGTAAATATAGAAAAAAAAAAATCACCATAGGTTTTAGAAAGATGTACCTAATGCTTAGCTTGATGGAATTATGAAATAATAACGGATTACAGAGAAGCGGCTGTCTTCTGAAGTTCATTGTTAAAATTTACAGAAGTTTCAGAACTATTACTTTGAATATTTGCAGAAATATTTGCCAGAGTGTAATAAGACCAATTTTGTTCTCCAATATTTAGATCTATAAAAATATTCTGAAGAGTATGTAGGTATTTTCTATAAAGAATCCATAATGGTTGGACAATTTGAGCAAGCGGGTTCATCAACTTTAGTAATCTTAGTAGTGTCATTTGTTGGGTTAGGATTTTGATTAGTTTTTCTAGGTCACAACCTATTCCCCATGACATTTGGCCATTTGAGCATAACAACAACCACATTTTACGCAACACATTGATTATTGGCATTAATAATCCATGAAAATAAAGAGGCCCAAGCAAGAGTCATATAGTGACGGGCAAAAAACCGCCTATGAGAAATTGTTTTTGTTTTTAACTCGAGTTTTATTGTCTGTAAATCTGCTTCGCGGTTCCTTATCTGTGCTAGGAGTTCTCGGTGATTTTCCGTGTCAGCCAAAATGGTCTTGAACTCAACTAGCTATTTTGCCTCCGAATACGTTTACTAATTCTGTTGAGACGACTTTGTGCCGTTGCAAGCAGTTCTGAGTTCCCAAGTGCACATGAATGTAAACATATCGAAAGCAATTTGCTAGCACCACCAGAAACCAGCTGCAATCTATATAGAGCAGGCCAAAATTCCGATCACTGCACCTGTGATGGCTGGCGTGGTTGCACTTCCAGTCACTCCAAGACCAAGAGTTGCTGTTACAGCAAATCCAGAAATGGTATCTACAAAGACGCGAGTGTTTGTTTTTCTTGTTCAATATCAATATTTTCTTGGTGTTTTCTTATCGCATCTTTGCAACGCTTCACGTCCAGGTACAAAACTCACACGCACTCCTAGACAATTGCCAGTTTTTACTTGTATAACTATCATAGAACTATAAAAAATATTGGCCTCGGTAATGTTTAAATTTCCTACGATTGTGCGTTTTGATAGTCTAGCACCCTTTTCATTTGAAAACACATCAATTATGCCTCTACCTTTTGCATCCAAAGATCGTCTTCGCCCAGTAACTGTTATCCGAGCGAGTATGTCAATCAAGATATTTTTGTCTCGCATGAGTCAATGTTGGTGTAAAATATTCATTCGTGCAGATAACCTGAGTGGATACAGCGGCGAATACTACTATGCTGTTATAGAAACAATCCCTGAGTGTTCTGTCATCTTCTAGATTAGTCAAATTTTGGGCGTTTGCCTGTGCGATAATTCGAAGTTGGCTTCCAGGTGGTTGTGGTATATCAAGATAGTTCCACGTTATGATAAACATGTACGATCCAGACTCAAAACCGTTAAGATGTGACTTTTGGGTCTGTCAAAACCATTTTTATCAAGACAGGATTAGTCTCTACCCTTTTTCTTCTCTAATTCGATTTGTTTCTTTTCTTTTTCTTTTTGAAGCAGAAGGTTTCTTAACTCTATTTCTATCTTGTGTTTTAAAATGAATTCTGTGATTTTCATTTCAGAAATCGACATGGTAATCAAACCTAAAGCACTTTTATCTTACAAATTCTTTTCCACCAAATATTGGACCAAAATATTTTTTTTTATTTCTTGCTTCGTGAAAGAAGCCATCGCCTCAGAAAAGTCATATTGCCTGGCAAGCTGTAGAAATTCATCGTTTCTTCATGTACTCTAACCGTTCCAGGGTAGAATTTTAAGTAAAATTCTCCACTGCAGATGACTTCGCAAAAGCTTCTGGTTTAACTAAAGATTTATAAAACATACGACATAATAAAACCAAGGAATACAAAATCCGAAAGGAAGTTTTCCGAAATATTTTATAGAAATTCGTATCCCATACACGCACCGACAATTTTCTATTACGAATTTATGGTTTTAAACTAAGTAACAGGAAGGAACTTAAACTAACAAGTTCTTTTTTAAATGCAAGAAATAATATAATTCATTAATATAAAAAGTAAATTAAATATACCTTCAGATTGTGAATTTAATCCTACACAATCAAAATTTTTGTCACATGTCCAAACGAATTGAATCCCAATTTAATTTCAGTGGTATTCCAAATATGTTCCAACTCTGAATGTGTTGATGTGCTTGTAGTCTCGAGTGTTTTAATGTTCCAGTGGCCTGGAATGTGGAGATGTGACAATGAACTTTTGTTGTATTGCAATTGTTGCGTATTTCTATATTTTTGTAACTCCTGGTAGATTTAATTTTCGAAAGTTTTATTCATTGTTGTAAACTGTATAGAATATATTTTGTAATAAATTGTGTACCTGACCTTGCCCTGGTAAGAATGCAAATTGTATAGGATTTATAAATAGATGGTTACGTATGTGTTGATAATTATTAACAACAATCTTAATAATAAGAATTAAAATGTCGCCTATGGCGTAGTTTCTCAGTGACTGATGGGATTTCTAGGTTTCCAAAATAATTCTGTAGCTTACCACTGGTTGCGAAAGGTCACGTGAATATTTTTAATTCAACGCAAAATCAATAGTGTTTGCTCTCACGGGGGATTCTATTGCACAGTGCAGTCGCAATATATAGTTTATATAAGGAAAACTTCAGCAATAAGATTCTTTCCGATTTTTGGAGTCACTATCACTTATTGTGTTCCTGTTGTGGGTCAGTAGACGTGTTTTATATTGTACTTACATTTTATTCCAGAGTAAAAATATTTGTTTGGACTGTTTAGTGGAAATAGAAAGTGTTCATTATTTGGATCATAATATTATTCTGGAACATTTAGAAATTATTTGAAGGAATTCTGGAAACAAAAATCTTGAAGTATATGTTTTTGGAGGACCAGTGCATTTCTGGTGTTGAAATTTATAAGGAACTTTTGGTTGATCAAGGACTTTTATGGACCGTTATAGGGATTATTTTTGAATCATTTCATAATCCTGTTAAACTCCTCTTGCATAGTTCATTCATAATTTTAATAATTAAATTGTTTGTTAAATCTTATAAAACATGTTGGTTGTGCATCTTTTCTGTCAGTTAAGTTTGTGACCATAGAGTCGTAACAAACCGTTGATGGCTTGTCCGGGATACGAATTTCATAGAAATTGAAATTGTTTTGAAATTTAAATTCATATCATTTCTGAATTATCTTAGTCCCTAACATTTTTGATATCACGTAGTGAAACCAAGAAGCTTCCACAGTGTCAGCTAAGGTGGAGAACTTTATATTAATCCTAGCCATGAACGGTTCGAGTCCTTAAATAAGGACCAATTGCTCCAACTTGCCAGACAATATGACATTTCAGAGACAAAGCCATCTTTGTTAAAAAAAAAAAAGAAAATACATTTTGGTTCAATATTTGGTGCAGAAGAATATTTTGGACAAAAGTGCTTTGAGTTTGATTAGTAAGTCAGACTCTGGCTCTAATTTGCAAGTTATGGAATTTAAATTAGAATGCAAGAATAAAATGGACTTAAGGAAACTTGAGCTTCAATTGCCAACAGAGGAAAGAGAGAAACAGATGTAAACTCAAAAAAAAAAAAAAAAGAAAAGAAATGGAGATGAAGTTACAAATGCAAATATAGAAGACAAAGAAATGGAAATGAAAATGAAAATGCAGGAAAAAGAAAAAGAGATGCAAATGCAGGAAAAAAGTGAGTGAGACAGATACAAAAAGAAGAGCTCGAAATGAAATTGCAATTAAAGAAAGAAGAAAGAAATATTGAAATGCAATTAAAATAAAAAAAAATAGAACTGGCAAGCACGAATCATCCCACTCATAACGGTTCATTTTTTGATTTACACAAAATATTCTATTAGAATCTCCTAATAAGGAACACGATGTAAATCAATATTTTTCATATTTTGAAAAAATAACCGAGAATTTGAAATAGCCAATAGAGTACTTGACTTTATTATTACAGAGTGTCCTTGTTGGCAAAACTCGTGAAGTCTATACTTCACAGTCAGTACACGCAAGTGCTGAGAATGAATTGTCAAGGAATGTATCCTGAAGGTTATGAGTTGTTACCTGAGGCATATCGACAGAGCTTTTCGAATTGCAAGAAAAAAAAAATACCCAAACACATGTCACGTTTGCTAGGGAAAAAGAACAACTATTTGACGGTTGGTGCACATCTGAAAAGATTAATAAAGATTATTACAAATTTAGACAACTTACATTAGTCGAAGATTTCAAGAACTGCATCCATGGTGACGTCAAAATTTACCTTGATGAACACAAGATAGATAACTGATAAAATGTTGCTCGTACAGCTGACGAGTATTCCTTGGCTCACAAAGTTTCATTTGTCAAAAAGTTTTCTTCTCAGTAGATGGTTAGTAAGAGACCAAATCAATCTCAAGCTAGTACTTACAAATTTCCATCTGGTACACCTAATAAGAATCCAACGTCTGATAAGACTAATCAGAAATCCTTATCCCTTCCTATGTGCTTTTATTGTAAAAGAATGGAGCAAGTTTATTTCTGATTGCTTTAAGTTAAAAACATAAGTAACAGAATAAAGACGGAGCAGGACCAAATGATTTTGTTTCTCAGAGGTCAAGGTCATATTCAAGTATTGGAAGCGATGTATTTGCTGGGTCAAACAAAGCCCAGTATATTTCTATTAAGGAGAATTATGAACCATTTACATCGAATGGTTCTATATTACGTATTGGTGATTCGACCAATCCTATACCTATTAAAATATTAAGCGAAACAGGAGCTTCTCAGTCTTTTATTCTTAAAGATCTTACCTTTGTCAGAGAAGTCTTCTTCTGAAAGTGATCTTGTTCAGGCAGTTGCGGTTTTCTTCAGATTCTTCTCCATAATGCTAACATCAGACTTAGTTTCAGTGCTAATGACTGTTAGCGCTGTGAATTCCTTACCCATTCCATTATGGGTGTTCATTTATTGCTAGGCAGCGACTTAAATGGAGATAAGATTGTGGCTAATTGAATTGTAACTGACAAGCCTTGCATGGATCAAAATATTTGATCCTATTAAGAATAAAATCCATAATTTATAACCAGCTTGTGCAGTTAATAGTGGTATGGCAAAAAGAGCTCTTGCGAATGAAGTTGATTTAGAAACTATTCCTTTGGATGCCACATGTAACGGTAAGGCTTTGGATGAGGTAATTTATGCTCCAGTTATTGATCAATCCAAAGGTATTTTTCATTGTGATCCTCTTTTAACTACTCGTTCTCTCATGTTTAATTAGGGTGACAAATGACAAACACTTGTCATTGAACAGAAAAAAATACCTTAGATCTCATGTTTGACTCAGAATGCTATTAGTGAATTTGACTCCGCAGTGGTATCAACTTGCTATTTTAAATGGGGTCCTTATGAGAACATTTAAACCACCCGATTACCAGTTGATAATGAGTGATTAGCTTGCTATGAAATTGTAATTGCTAAGTCAGGAGATTCTAAGTTTAGTCCATGAAACACCCGTTGCTAGTCATCTGGGTGTCAATAAAACCCATCACAAGATTATTACATCTTTTGTGTCTCAAAACATTTCCTTTCACGTTAGAATCGTTAAATATAATGTGGTTATTATTTATGTTCATGCTGCAGGTAAGCTAATCAAAAAGACGAATTATTACTCGAACTAAACTAAACGAATTCAATTTAGGATTTATTATGAAAAGTAAATCGTAAGGTAACCAACAAATAGAAACTATTTTGAAACCACCAAACAGTTTGATCACAATAATTATTGTATCATTTCCTGTGAACATGGTATAGGTTCTAGATCCTTTTCTTTTCTACGTTTTCTTCTTTTCTCCCATTATCTCCATTAAATATTGTGATTGTATTATGTTCGAAACTAATTTTGTATGAATGCCTACCACTTAGGCCTTTTCTGCTATGGAAAATGTTTTTGCATGTGAAAGGCATAATTAATTGTTACATTTTAGACAATCCAAATGTTTGCAAACCAAATATGTTATACGATTATTTTCACCATTACATGTTTGATTTTCTCAGACTTTGTATGGTGTTGTAAACACAGAATTTGATTGTTGCCCAGTCTCTATTTCTAATGACTTGTTCTATCCCCAAAGCCTTCTAGCAGTTTGTTTTCCATGGTACTTTCAGAAGTCGGAAAATCTTTTCAAACTGACTCTGTATTGCAGCACCTTCATTGTTTGTCTAGAGTACTCTTTCTGTGACCCAGCATTCTTTGTCCTTAAATGTATTGAACATGAAAATTTTTAATAGTAATGTTCATGCTGTCTACTGCAAATGAAAGTCTCATCTAAGACATCTGAAAATGAATTACAAGAAAAATACATGTGCTTGCCTAAGTGTTGTATTTCAGCACGTATATCATTTTGGCGCTGAAGATCTTCATGTTCATCCATATCATTGTCCTCACCATTTGAAGCGAAGATTATCTTTTGTCTACTCTTTCTGTTGTTATGACCATGTAGTTTAATTACATGTGTGTTAAAATTAGAATTCTTTCTATTTCAATTTTATTTCATTTTATATCATTAAATATAATTATTATTATGATGATGATTATGTTCGCAGGGTCTGATATTTTGATAGAAACATCGTGTTTATTTAGAACGTAAATGTCACTCGCGTGAGCACGATTTTTGCATGACGGTTTTGTCGATTCAAGTAAACAGTTGGAAATAGCTATGTAAATGCTTGGTTGTGACCACGGTCATTTCTAAGAATACTTGTTGACATTCTATACTACGTTGGCGAGATTTCGAAATCGCCACGATTTCTTCGTTGACGTATTAGTTCGCCTTAAATACTCAGGTACCTGCGAAATAGTCTAGAGTCATATTTTAACATCTTAGAGAGTCACATCATAACATCTTATAGAGTTTCTAATACCTTAAGAAGGTATTCTTTTGTGCTGGAAAGAGTTGTTCGTTCGTACGTCTGTAGAACGACTGTAGAACGACATGTGTTTTGTTATTGATGATAGCTGCACTTCATCTACCTTTTACATAACAATTATTTTCCCTGGAGAACTACACAACTGGCTTTGGACAAAGACATTTGGTGAAATTAATTCTAAATTGGAACAGAACAGTACAAATTGTGATTCACAGTGAAAATTCTGGACATTTGTGTAAAACCTTCGTCTGACGTCATCATCCGCCATCTTGGAACGGAATTGAGATTCAGACTACTTTAATTAGAACTGTTTATTCACAGGACTTATGTGTTTTTCACAATTTTAGGACAAATGTTTGGATCTTCTTCGTAAATCGTAAGTCTTGTTTTCTTATTTTTACCTTTTCACCGTGTTTTCTAGGGAAATAAATTATTTTTGTTAAAATTTACAAAGCTTGTTGTAGTCACTCTTTTGTTTATGTTACTTTAAACGAGCCGAAACGTAACATTGTACACTTCAAATAAAATCAGTACTGTGTCTATACCGTTGATGGGACTATTTTATTCATTTAATGCTTTCCCCATATCTAACTTTCAACAGTCTATGCCTCAACACTATAGACACAAACCATCCTTTTATAATTCACAGAGACTTGTTACAACGATTATTTCCTGAAAGTTTCAAAAATCTTCATTATATTATATTTTAATATTCCTGCTCTACACCATAAATCAAACCAGTACAGCGACACTGCAGATTATAGAAATCAACACACCGTTCACTTAGTGCTTTCTCAGGATATATTAAACAATGTATCAACACAGTGAACACCGTGTCCATAAGCCAAGATTTCAGAATTCACATAGACAAATTTGTAAGAATGATTATGTCTAATTAATTAAAATATAACCTATTTCAATTACATTTTCACTGTCCTTTACTTTTACTAACTTATAAACATTTTAAGACAGAAATTAAAATCTGCAACTCGTGTATTATATAGGACAGTGCTTTCAAATGCGATTATCTTTAACATACATTAGAAAAATTCAACAGCAAGTAAATATTTCACAAAACAAAATCCTTTACATAATAACATATAGTAAGTGCACGTGTAGTTTGATATCCTAATGGTTTATATTTAATAGAATATAGTGGCTCGCTTTTAATAGTGGTATAATTTAGTGGCTCAGATGTGATTCTACTGCAGATCAAGAAACCTGAGATGACTTGAGATGGAGTTACAGGTTCTCGATGAGAAGACTCAAGTTCAGACTTACTGTCATCATGGAGCAGGGAAACATTTAACAAAATGATTCCCATGCTGTAGATCCAGGTTCAGGGCGTACAGTTATTCTGGAAATAATAAATCCCGGACACCACAACGGTACATAAATGCCACATTAATTACTGAAACAGCAACACCACTGAGTAATTGAAAAAGCCATGTGTGTTGTGTGTTGTTTTATATTTCTTTATGTTTATCTTTATCACAAAACTTAACCACTATTTACACACCTCCATCTCTTCTGTACTTAAATGTGTAATATTATAAGTGTGAGTGATGGTATGTTTGTGCGTATGTGTGCGTTTGCGTACTCATGTACTTTCCCCTTCACCACACTATGGTTGCATTGTGTATGTTATGTGCGTTTATCTTCCTTACTGTTCCTCTTACTTTACATCCCCATTTAATACTGAGCGCTGCTTAGGTGTACGTGCTTGCTAGTAAGGGCAAGTTAGGGTTAGTACGTATTGGATATGGTCCGTAACACTATACATTGGCTGATGTATGTAGGCATTGGTTATAGGTGTTGGTAATGGCAAGTGAGTGGGTATTGGTTTGCAATCTACTGAAACGTTGGGCCCTAAAGTAATAAATAGAATTTATTGTGGTTGTGGTTAGATATTCAAGACGCTTTTAATATTTGATATGTAATTTTGCCACATCTTTAAAGACGAAACTACGATAAGGAAAACATTCTGAGCATGTCATTGCTTTTACATACTGATGTTCAATATAATAGTTAATGTAGCAATCTATGAATATATAATGTAATCATTTTGAACCATAGCCAGGCCAATCTGTAGTGTCTAGAATATCATCCTTTAGAACTATAATCTGGCTATGTTGTAATGTATGTAGAGTAACCCTTCTGAGCTGTATGCATGCTCTATCGTGGTGTCGGTAGTATAATCCGTTTTGAAATATAGTCAAGCCGTAATGTAATTTCTCTAGTCTAATCTGTTTGAACTATAGTCAGGCCGTACTGTAGTATCTTTAATCCTTTTGAGCTATAGAGGGCCGTGCTGCAGTCTTGAAGAAGAATAACTGTTACTGTGTTAAGTACATTTATTCCATTGTAGGAATCATCCAAAGACTTATAAATTTTTTTTTTTTAAATTTACGTATGTCTCAAGTCTACTTTTTCCATTTGTGTGTTTTATTTTCATTGTCCCTTGTGATAGATACCTTGACCTGCTGTCGGTATTACACTCAAAGTTTGATTCTCTATTCTATCAATAATGTAACTTGCAAATTGCAGGCTTCATTGTCAACACTTCCTATTTTTATTTGTAAAACTAGTGTCAGTTAGCGTCTTTCAGAGGGTGTCTGCTGTAAAGTTTGCTTAATGATTCCGTTTTGTTCCAGTTATTAGATGCTAAATTATACAGCAATTAGCACATATACAGCGCATTCATCGACTGACCATTTACATTTTGGGATTTTCTATTCAATCAGAGCAGTGTATGTTCTGAGCGAATGACAGACATAATTGGTTTTAATGTGTCAGGCTCCTGTCCTCGAAAATTACATTTCTGGTCCTAACATAATTGTTGACTATCGTCCTGTATTTGCTTATTTTCTCTATTATAGATGCATGCATTCAATGTTACAATAATTTAACGATTTTGTTGAATGTCCTTCATTGCATTTTAAACACTGTCCTTGGACCAGGTTACTGTGCTCAACGATACCCGTACCATTCGTAATGTGGTGTCATCTTCTGGTATTTTGTGTGTCGAGTGCATTATTTCCATGATAGGACGTGTCTACTGATTAGTCACCAAGAAGGAAACAGTTATTTGTTTTGTAGATACTGATCGGGACTTGTTATTAGAGTACCATGTGGTTTTTGAGATTCACTTCGATATTCACTTCGAATTCTAATATATGAAACATTTTTGAGAACGATGATTGCAAATATATATATATATATATATATATATATATATATATATATATACCATGGTCTATGCTTCTGTAAAACGTTAATCATTTTAAGTAAGGTTACAAATTATTTTCCGGGTGAGAAAGCATGACAGCAATATCAACCAAGTTGATTTCGGAAATTGATGAGCACGCTCCTCAAAGTTCCCAACTATGCAGAATACCTTATAAGAAAGCAACAGGTTGAAGATGAAAAACACAACTGACTATGAATTCTTCAAAAATAAAATATAAATAATGATTAGAGGAAAGAAACATAAAGTCATTTCACGAGGTGGTAGAGATAGATGTATTGGTTCATACCCATCTGAAGTGATGTACCGATGTCACGTGCTTTTTCCTAGAACTATTATTGCAAGGAGTATATATCCATATTTGATACTGACAATGCATCGACTGACACAGGTCTCTTCTCTTAGTTCTAATAAAGATTACTCAGTTAAGCAAAAGTCATGCATGACTATATGCGGTATGATACCGGCTTCCTGTTTGCATGTATTCACTTTACTGATTTTGTTCTTGCTTGTATGGTAAATAAATCTACCCTGAGATGGTAATGGTAAAAAGGAAATGTGAAGGACTATTTTTGTTTCAAGGGAACATACAAATAATTAGTCGATGAGCATACTGATTTTCATTTACAGTACACACACAGTGTTTCAAAATTTCCTTCCCATAATAACTGACATAGAATGAATGTAATTGAATCCTTAAGTAGGCTGGTGACAATTATAAATCAAGTTACAAAGTATTTAACTGGTGCATAGGAAGTCACCTTATAGGTATATAGTAGATGTACAAAACTATTTTGCCCTCGTCTCTGGAGAAGAGCATCGAGAGGGAGTTGAAAACTTACAGAAAGCATTACAGTTTTTTTTTTTTTTTTTTTTTATACCTGCACATCTCCCAGGGGCCGTTACACACTTTTATAAAATGGTATTTAAGCTAGCAATCGCAGAGCTGCAACGTCGAAAGCCGCATTTGAAAAAGCACGTGCCACAATGGCCACCAAAAATAAAATACCCGTCGACGTTCAGTATATGTTGGCATGATTTGCAGGCACACAGCGGGTTATGTTTGTAGTAAGAATGTTTGGGACATATAAATAATAATGCTTTATTAGGGTCAGCCGAGTGTACACATACTATTACACCGAGCAGAAAGAAGTATAACGGCTCATGATTGATTGTTTATACGCCTTAACCTAAAACAAGTAGATCCGAAGAGAACCGTCTACTCAGAGTGAGTAGCATAACGTGTTGGAAGCATAACTGGCGTCGGAGTGGAGGATGCTGGTTCATCAGCCGGTCCCACATCCAGTCTCAGCCCAAGAGCAAGAGCAAGTTTCGACTCTTAGGCGGAAGTTTGAGCTACCTGTTCCAACTAAAAATAGGGAAGAGGTTCCAGACATGCCTGTCTTTAGGGAGTGGCAGGGAAGAGTAGTCGTGATTGTAAGTACTACCAGGAAATCAGTGGTTAGAAGCAGACGTGTTGTCATTTCTTAATGCCATGATGTCATCGGCTAGAAATAATCGTTCAAGTGACTGGTTATTTTACGAGCGAAACTACAGCAGCCATGTAAATTGATTAGGTTCAGTAGCTGGTGGCCTAAGCGAACGCAACAATTCAATGGCGCATCTCCAAAGCCAGACTGCATTCTGCCGCGATCAGTTATCGCGTGAAAAGACTTGGCAATTGCTGTTTCGAGTGGGCCAGGCAAGTATGGCGAGGACCTACGCAAGCTCGACTTTGCTTACATTGATTTTCCAGTTAAAGTGAGTGACATTGGCAACACTGAGTGATGTATCGCGTATGTAACAGTTAGCTTCTTTGGCTGGGAGAAAGGCCTCTATTCATTACCCGTCAACTAGGCAGTAATGCCACCAAAGGTCGACATGCTAATGTTTACCAAAGGCTAAAAGAGCCCCTATATCTGAATAAATGACTTATGCAGACCGGTATTTAAGCATAATACAATCAACAGTAACACCCATGAATGCCGTCCATGCCTGAACGTCTTAAGCCAGGTCGAATGTTTAAAGCCGTCACGAAAGACTACCGCGATATAAACGGGTGTACTTACTGGGGAACCACTACCACTGGATGCATATTCCATTCATCATTTATGAGGATTTTAAGGACATAACACGTGAGCGGAAGGTCCTTCCAAAACATTGGATAAAAGCAAGATATTAAAGATAGCTGATCAGGTTACATTTGGTTTCTGCTATTTAGTCGTCCACTCCGACAGAGACTAGGTGAGAGCCGATGTTACACCGCAGAAAGAAGGTTCTAGCCACCTTCATTCAGATGATCTTGATGGTGGAGACTAGCGAGGGGTTCCGGAATTCGGTCGAGATCTAGGACATATCGAAGGCCTTTCAGCCAGCAGAAAACGGACATGTCTGTGGTGAGAAGCTTGAGGTCGACCTACAGCGGCCCAAAGAGAAAGCAACTGGAAAATGCACATCTACTCACCCCCCCCCCAAAAAAAAAAAATAAAGGTGCTAATTGTGCTAATTCGACCCTCTCCGTATTACGAAAACAGCTGGCGAATTCCCAAATAGTATTGAACATTACGTATGATTCATACTGGAGCCCATTTATAACCAACTTAGCCTCGCTTTTAGTTCGGAAGAAACGTATTCGAGCAGGAACAGAATGTGTCGAAAGCATTTAATTTTCAGAATCATGGCGACAACCATGTTCTCTGTTTTGAGACAGATGCGTTTTAAGCTGGTTAACATGTTTGAATCGTTACGGGACATTACCTTGAGAATCTACGACCCAGGCCCAGTGCACTGCCACATCTTTTCCCGATGAGGGCTTACGTGGTGGCATTTCAATGGTAGGGCGGTTCACGTAGAAGCGAGTAATCAGAGTCGATGAGCATGGATAGGCATGTCTCCTCACAGGAATAAGTTTAGACCGATAACGCTCTTTTGATTCAAGTGGATTAAAATGACTTTCCAGAAGAACCGATTCCCAGCTCATTCCTACGTCCTTCCCAAGACATATATCCAAAGGCTTCGGAAGATGTGCAAAGGTTTTATCGGGCCAAGGGTCTCCTAGACTTAAAGGGGCGATGTATCTCTCTTTCTACGCTTAGTCCCTTTTTAATTCTCCTGTTATTGGTTTCGTTCTCCTACTCGACCCAGTCCACACAAACCCCCGTGAACTCGCATACTTAACAAACTAGGGTAGTGGAGCAAGGTTGAGAATTAATTTTTTTTTCCGTATAAGTACTCGATGAAATATCTTACAGAGCTTATACGTATGCGAAACAACAACAACATATCTAAGTCAGTATTCTGAATTCTGATTTGAATGTCAAACTTGGTTTCATGTTGAGAATATTGGCAATCCTTAGAGAGAAAGAGTGGGGGGGGGAGGGAGCGAGAGAAAGAGAGACAGAGAGAGAAATAGAGAGAGAGGGAAAGAGACAAAGAGAGAGAAACAGATAGACAGAGACAAACAAACATACAGTGAGACAGAAGAAAAGACAATCAGGTAGACAGAGAAGAAAGAAGAAGAAGCATGTCAGAAACGGTTTGTGAGACTAGTCTCAAATGAATGTGTGTATGCAAAGACAATGCTGAGAAACATGAATCTATAATTATATTTGAAATTCAGATACGACATCAAGTAGCTAAAGCTAATAATTGATAACTAAAAGCTGCATGAACTCTTTACAGATAACGACATGTACTTGTTTGCCGATGAGGGCTTCCGTGGCGGCATTTCAACCCTAGGAAAGCGGAAAGCCAGATGACTTTATAGCCTACATACAGTGCATCAACCTCTATGGCTGGGCCGTGATGCAGATATCATTAAAAAGCGGTTTTCGTGGGTTAGAAGTCCACAATCTTATCAGTTGTGTCGGTTGCGCCAAATGGCTATGTTCTTGAAGTAGATATCGAATAAATCGTGTAGCATCGTCAAGCGCGCAGATACGGAACGTCTTGGAGTTTTTGTTACAGCAATGCTATATTTCCTCTATGTGCACCATAATATCTCAGTTTAATTGATCAGGGGATGGGGTGGTAACTCTCATGTGGACAGGCACCTCTAAGCTCTCGCTGTGGCGCACTGCCAAGATAGCGATGCCGTGAAGTAAAATGTCATATTCCTTAATATTGTTAGGTCCGGCATTGGGACAGTGTTTAACACGCCCACCAAAACACTCACCAGGAGTTACATCTAACGTGCATTCTGTTCGCAGGAACTGTTATTATATTTCTGACCGATCACCATAATATTAAGGAACATATTTTGTTGAAGATCACACGATTGTTTCTTTTCCTGAGTGTTAGACGGCGTTACGTACTCGAAAGAAAGGATTCTGACCCACGAGATGTTTGTCAGTGATCAATATTTATTGCTTGGCATCATCCTACTATTTCATTATTTACAGTACTTGTTAATCCCGTGCTGGTGCAGATAATTTTTCATCAAGTGTTTGTATTTATTGTCGACCTCAATTTATTTGCGAGCTGCTTCAATACTCTGTCCTCGACATCGGGATCACAAGGCCTCATTAATGATCCATGTCCTATGTCTGCTTGATTCAGCATGGTTCGCTTTTAATGATGTTTAAGGCTACATAAATTTTAACTGATGAATCCAAAGATGGTTAGTATGGCTGAAACTCCTTTGTCAAATCCAGTTAATAGATCTTTCCTATGATACTTTATCCGGAACGGCAGTTCTGCTATTATGAGAAATTAAGACTTCATTTACACAGATTACAAGCGATAACCACGATTTTTTTCATCTTGTTTCTGGCGGAGGTTACAAATGTACGACCAAGACGATGATGTGTCATTATCGTTGCTGAATATTATACAACCTACATTATAAAAGTCCAAGCAATATCATCCGGACGCATGTAATGCTGTATCGCCGCTACTGGGAAGATTTTGTTGTCCGTTACATTATATAGCCTTTTAGGTGGCATTGACCGTGCTAACAACAGCCTGTCAGCCTGAGGTTTTGAGCCTCTCTGGCAAACAGCAACTGTGACACCGAGGCACCTGCGCTGTGGGTACTAAAGAGATTATGGCACGTTGCTTGTCATCCTGCGAGTACTAATGCTTAATTTAAGCATGTCAAGAGCTCATTTGAAACAAAACAAAACAAAGTAGTGAAATACCTTCGAAATGCATTGCAATAGCTAATAAATTCCTCCTTCATCTAATCTGCGTCAATGTAGTTTTCCATAGATGACAGTGCCACCTGCATGAACAACTTATAGTAGGGTGCAGTTTTTCTCTATCAAGAATATTCTCAGTTCTGTTTTCCTGATTCAGGTGGACATTAAACCAAGGTTGTTGGCAAAAAACGGGAGGATAGGGTGACTTCTTTGTACTACTCATCCCTGAAATTACGCATATGGGTTAAACCCAACGTCAGGAAGGGAGCAAGATAACTGAGCTAGATATGCTCTTCTGGGTTTGTAAACAGAATGCAAACCCGCTTAGTCGCTACGTTACAGTCCGTCGTAAATTCAGATATGTGAGCCTGCGATTATTTGTTCGAGACTTTTATATTGCAAAATCTACCGTGAAAGAACATGTTGGCGTTCTGCTTGTAAAGGTCTGACTACACACAAATTTCGTTCTTGTAAAACGCAGTCGCAACACTGAGCCATTCTGGTCTGTACAAAATCTCCAGGAGCTCTACAAGTACTTCGCCTTAATAGCGTCTTTAACGGTAGCGACAAAGA
The DNA here is from genome assembly GCA_016617855.1 of Megalonaias nervosa. NCBI lineage: Eukaryota > Metazoa > Mollusca > Bivalvia > Unionida > Unionidae > Megalonaias > Megalonaias nervosa. The sequence continues at coordinate 24,813 of JAECUM010013557.1, forward strand.
GAGAGAGAGAGAGAGAGAGAGAGAGAGAGAGAGAGAGTTTTCTAGTTTAGCTAAGCAACGTCGGTAAAGTTCTTTTCCAAAGACACAACGAAGCAGCCGACCTCCTCTGCAAATGCATTTTGCGAGACCATCCAGTACTTTTCCTTCACTGAACGTTGTCAAGCACTTATTGTGTGATGTAAAGACGCTTTTTACCCTACAAAATCGTGTCACACAGGACTATTATGAAGCAACCGTCCATACAAGATACGTCCTCCCATGGAGTTTGATTCTGCTCGATTGAATCCTAAATATAGGATCGTACATGAATGCTCAATTCAAACGAATTTATGAAATGAGCGAAAGTATGTCTACATCTTTGAATTCATGACGAGCAGATTATTAATATTATTTGACAAGTGTAATAAATCTCATTCGAATAACCATAGAATAGAGTTGTGAAATAGCTTCAAAAAACGCTGCAATGGTTCGTATACTACTATTTTCCATTGAATAATATTATGACGTCTTTTGCGGCGCATGTGATGTAATTACACATGCTATATATCTGACAATCATGACACAGGTATATTGAAGTAATAGGGGTCTGTCACGGAATTGTGTTTTCTTAAGGTTTGTATACTATGCCTGAACTCAAATTTGCTCCGGTTTCGTTTTAGCATAAAGCATTACATGAGAGTGGGTTTTTTTGCGCCTTACATTATGTAAAATTGACAAATTGTCAGAATTAGTCCCTATAACGCCAAGTTGTTGGATACACTATAGTCTATTTCCAAATTAGACATTTTCTAATTGAACAGAGGAATTGAATTCATTTAAATCTTGATTGCACTAAAAGATGAGACACTACTTGAATTTTAATAGTTCTATATGATCACTCTTATTGGATACATATTAATATTCTAACCTGGTTATTATAATAATAATCTTGTACAGTTGTTCTGATGAAATGATTGCATGTGTGGCAAACTTCTTCACGTGTGCGCATGCGTAACGTATATAAAAGCATTTTTACTTGGACTTTTCTCATGTACTACATGATTTTACTCACATTTCAGCTACTTGTATCTCTAATCTTGGTTTGGATGTCTGGATTTGGAAATCTGAGGCGTGACTATGGGTCCGGATCTGGATGTTGGAAGTCTGAGGTGTGACCATGGGTCTAGTCTGGGAGGTGCGAAACCTGAGGTGTGACTATGGGTCTTGATTTGGATGTGTGATTTTGGATGTGTGATTTGTCCGTGAGATGATATCTTTGATGCAGCGTCGTAGCACTCTGTGGATGTTTAAATAACCTGTGTTTGCTGGTGTAGGTGATGTCGCTGGCTCGGAGGAAGATACTGATTATCTCGTGTTGACGGACCAAAGCTTCGGGACCAACGGTTCTACAGCAAACATATGGCACTGGAGGGATACTTCGGCAGACTGGGATGGGCGGCGGGCCATGCATGGTGGCTCCTTGATTATTTGACAACGGCGGGACTAAAGATACTTTGTGTTCGTCATCTGGACGCCACAAGTTATGTTCCGTTTTTATGAATTTATCAATATCACTGTTTGAGGAAAATCCAAATGCATACGGTATCACTATTTCAGTGGGAATCCAAATGTATTCAGTATCACTATTAGACTTATATACTTATGCTACTGCCTGCCATGTGCGGCTACAATGCTAGTCCAATCAGACTGTCTGTACTGTGCTGACACGCTACCTTGCCTGTCCGATATAACTAGATAAAACTCCCTACCCTATTATATTTGAAAAAATGTTTAAAATAACTTATGTACAGTCCATGAATCATAAGCAATATATACAAGTACTCTAATAAATTATTTCATAAACCTATTACAATACATATTAAGTTGAATTTTCACCTTCGATATGAAGACCTCAGAGGTAAATTACTTCAAACCAAATAGTTTCAATACCTATATATTACCTTAATTCTAAATGTCAAGAACTAAAACAAAATGGTATATCCTACGAGACATTTAAAATAAGGTTACAATTGAAAAGAGAATTTACTTACCCCTATGGATGTTGTAACTTGTTTAAAGTAGGCACCTTCTTACAAGATCTGGGCGATCACATAAGAAAATGTTCATATAAATACTGAAAAGGATCCACATGGAAGACCCAAGGTTAAGGTACCCATGCACATCATTAACTATTAGTATCGCTCTGCGAGTAACCCACAACTAACTGCGCCTATTGCACAATCACTATTAGTCGAGGTAAAAGAAATATAAAACTACTCGAGATAAAGCTGTACGCGTGTAAGAAATAAATTACATATAATCGTTATAAAGCACCACCAAGTTATTTTCTTGCCTTATTCAGTGAAACATATATGCGTTGCGTGTTTTGTGCAATGTTTCAGTATCTTTAGTTTTAATACGAAACTTAATCCCTATCTACACTCCCTCACTATCTTCTGTATTTAGACGTATAATAGTTAAAGTGTGAGTGATGGTATGTTTGTGCATTGGTGTACATGTGCGTAATCATACCCTTTCCCCTTCACCCCTCTACCGGTTGTATGGTTGCACTCTGTCTGTTATAGGTGCTTACCTTTTTTACCGTTCCTCCTACTTTACATCCGTCCTTAAAACTGTGAGCTGCTCAGAAGATATGGGCGCTTGTTGTGGGTCATGGTCCGTGAAACTATATATTGACTGGTATATCTGAGCATTGGTTAGTATGTCTGGATAATGTCCAGTGGGTAGGTGATGTTGCCAGGTGTGGTTGTGGACTCCAAAGTGCCCTTGATAAATACTTCTATCACCTGCAGAGTACACATGGCACAAGAAGAAAACTACTAGACTTTGGGGAAAAGGTGGTTACATGAAATTTAATTTTTAATGACGCTGATTCTATATAATTGAGTCACTAATATGTAATAGCGTTGAAGAGCAGGAAAGTTGATAATACCTGGGATACTGTTAAAAGGTAAATAAGTAACGTCCTCGATTCGAAAAATCCTTCTTTAAACAATTCATTAATATTGGTATAGCTACTTGTGAAAGAAAGAAAAACTATTAACATGATGGTGGACGAACGAGGTAATGACATTTTTTTGGCTTGTAATGAAGGAATTGATACAACATATGCTAAACTAATGGTTCCTCTGGATGTATGCAGAAGTGGCCCATTTATACACACCAGTTTAATCTATCGAGTCACGGTAGACGGAGAGTTGTATTTCATTTAAAGCATACATACTAACATTATTACACATAGATTTTGTTTCTGACGATTAGACAAGGATACAAGGAATGTTAGCAAAGCTTACCCACCCATTTATGAATGAATATTGCATGAAATGACGTTATTAGAAACCCGGGGAAGTAATGTAATCTTCTGAAACTTTTGGACCTTAAAGTAGAAAATAGAATCCATTGTAGTTGTGCTGTATGATATAAGGAATTACGGAAAATTTTGAAAATGCTTTAATTTTGCATGAAAAAATAATGAGAAAACATTTATTGACCAAGGAGTTGTATTTTGTCAGAAATAAAGTTTGAATATTACAAATATAATTATATTTAAGATTCTTTAATCACATGTTCGATACGTGTCACGTGTGCCATCACACTGCATGTTGTGAACGATTGCACCTCCGAATGCAAATTTGGGAACTGATTTGGAAAATCCGGTAGTTTTGTTTTCTAATGGCATATGTTAATATCTTAAGAACATGTATTCGTTTTTAAGACTTCGAATCATCCTGATTTTAGGAGAAAATTATTTTGTTTAAACTTTACATAATTTTTCAAGTACACTAATTATTTTCTCGCTTGCTGCATAGGTTTATTTTATATTTACTGGTCCTCTATGATGAATAACTTGCCTGGGTATCCACGTCAGAGTTTCATTACTTATTATATCGATCATGTAGTTGGTAAATGGTAGGCTTTAGTTTCAAAAGTTCTTATGTTTTATCAAAACGATCAAGTCTTTGACACAATGTCAGCCATAATGTTAGCATAATCATCCCATTTTAGTTCCAGCTATTAGATGCCAACATTAATAACAACTGACACAGACACTTAGCATTCACAGACTCACAGATACTGACAATTTAAGTTTCTAATGATGGGGCCTGCGAGTTCTCTTTAGCTGAGGTGTTTTGTTTTCCCTCATGATAATTAATATTATAACAAATAATATAATAATATAGTGCTATTTTGCTAAAAATTAGAGCAGCATATTTTTTCAGAGAATAAGAGAAAGAATTTGCTCCTTCTAAACAATGGCAGGCCCCTATCGTAGAACAGTATTTTGCTGGTCCCTAATTATGATTGCGGCATGCATCTCGTGGCGTGTTTAGAAATACGGCGGTATAATTTTCTTCCATGGTATACAACTCGCATTTCAGTATTCTATTCTCTTGGATTGACTTGTATCAGAAAGCATAAGGGGCACGTTTTGTTTGTTCATGATGTCCACGATGTGAATTTGGTTATTTACTGCATTATAGACGAATATATTTAATGTTCAAATAATTTAACGATTTTCGTTCATAGTCCTTCAGTGCATTCTAAACTTATTTCGGTCAGGATACTGTAATCAGTGAAACACGCAACATCAGTAATGTTGTTTCGTGTACTGGTGTTTCGCGTGATATAGTGTACGTTATTTTCATGGTTGGAACCGTTAAATGACTTGAAAAGAGCAAGGAATTAATTATTTGTTTGCAGATACACTACAAGCTTGTTATCGGCTTGAAACAGGTAGTTTTTGCGTGTAAACTTCTATTATAAGGTCACTTTCAAGTCTAATATAAAATCACTTCAAATTCAAATACATGATTCACATTTGATATCACCATGCCTGCACAAGGAACATATTTCGCCCGTGCTAGAAGACCAGGATCTACGCTTATGTAGATTGTTGATAATTTTAAGTCAGATTACAAGTTATTTTCTGGGTAAAAAGACAAAACAACAACATCAACCAGATAGACTTCGGAATAAATAATATCTCAGCTGTAGGTTCTCCACTTTTCAAAATACTCGACATAAAAGGAACAGATGGAAGCTGAAGAATGAAACTAAGAATTCTTATAGAAAGAAATATAAAAATATAATTAGATTAAAGAAGCATAAAATCAATTGTCGCTGTGGTATAGAGAGGTATTGCTCTTATTGTACTAATACCATCTACTTTGAGCAATTACCTTTTAATTCTGATATAGTATTAACATTTTGGAACGATTATTTCAAAGAGTATGGATCCAGGTGGGACCGTGACAATCCACCGACAAACCAAGGTGTATGATGTTAGTTGTAATGAAGATTTATCAGTTAAGCACAAGTCATGTACGATACGTGATGTTGACAATTTGGGCGTGCCAATGGACATACAGGTCAAAAGCAAGACGCATAACATAGCTGATCAGGTTCCATGGTGTTCTGCTACATAATCGTTCGCTCCGACGGAGTATGCAAAGAGCAGATGTTATAGCACGGAAAGAAGGTCCTAGTCACCTTCATCCATAGCAGAGTTAGGATTTGTCCCTGAATCCAATCGACGTCTACGACGCATCTAAGGCATTTCATGAGGCGGAAAACTGACACAAAACCCAAAGAACTTATACAGGTTCGATCGAGGCATTACGGAGTGAGATACCGGTCTCCACAGGTCAAATTAACTGATGTGGAACCCCGCGTGAGCTTCAGAGCATTAGAAAGATCCGTAATATGACTTTTAGCAGTAGATGCAAAATATTTTCTTTCCTAGAAATTGAAAATAATAAAAGCAGCAAACTTAAGTACAGTTAAAAAGGGACAACTAGGATCAAACCGTTTCATACTGTACCCAGCTGCAAACAATTCTCAAACTGTCATCCTAAACTTTGGAAGTGGAATGCCTCCAAGCCTGGGCAATGCTGTTGGCTACCTTGTTGTAAACCTGGTTTTGCCCGATCGATCGTTTGCAATTAGCATGTGTGAAAATGGAGAATCTGTAACAAACCCCAGACCAGAATTACGGCATATGGGAGCAAATGGATCTATCAAGATGTACTGCAACGCGGAGATTGATTCTGACATGGTGGAAAACTTATAAATTAATTTGAAAGATGGGAAGGCGTAAGTTAACAGCCTATTCCGCTTCTAGCTGAAAACACCCACTACGTTGATCCTCTCATTTGGCACAACATAACGAGGGAGCTTGTTTTTTCACTCCTGTACCAAAGAGATCATATATTGACATCTTAAACTGTTGAAAAATTTGACTCTGCTGTCAACTGGTACAGGCGCCATTCTATGAGGACAACATTTTGTCTGGACAGTCTGTGAGCGGAAATATTCATTTAGCTCGGATATGGTGTACTCTAAAAAGTGTCCTCGTTCACTATTGCCAATTAATGGAGGATTCCGAATTTCACGCAAATAAATGGTGCACTGGTTGCGGGTAAACATCTAGTCTCAAATCTGCTTTGTCCTTGTACAGGACGTAGTACAGTTTGGTGATGAGATTCGGACTTCAGTACGAAAGCTGCCCAGATCTAGCCACAAACTGAGGTAATGACAAGAATCGGAACCCGGAGAAATTTTAGGCGCCAACTGGTGGTTTTGATGTCTCCAGTTTGCTAGAAGCTGAAGCTAGAAATGGAACAAGTGAAATCTCCAGATAGAACTATTTATGAAAGTCAACAATGAAGTCTTGAATATAAGAGCCGCTATGAGGAGAGAATCTGAGCGATCTGGTGGAACTCGATTCGCTGATTGATTGGTCAGATAATTCATCCCACGTACTGGAAGCCTGATAAGGGATACATTTCGATTTCCCTTGGTTGGAGATGAGACCCAGACAAGTCATCGTCAATCAAAACAGTTTTACAGGTTCTTCTGAAGAATATCTCTGAGGACTTGTGCATCAAGGAATCGTCAAAGCACAAGATGAGATGGGTCCTTAAAAACCTCAAGTGAGCTTCTACTACCCTCTTCACCCTGGTAAATGCTTTGCGTGGGGAGGAGAAGACGGCTGGAAGAGTCCGAAATTGAAGTCCATTCTGGCGAGACAAATTGGAATGTACATCTTGGACGATGGGTATCTAAATGCACCACATCCTGGATACAGCTCAGCTCCAGGTTTTTATGGCGCTCCTAATCGAGGCGGTAATCTGCATGTTGAAATGCCCTTTCTGAAGGAATTTTGTAAAAAGGAAAAGATCTATTATCGTTCGAAACCTAGCTTTGGACGGGCGAGAGAGTTTTAACTACTTGTGATTGTGCGGCTATTGATGCTGATCCTGATGGAGAAAACCTAGGGGGAAGTCAAATCGGTCGATCAGGGTGAATTCATCGTTTGACCAATTGCGATGGGGCCAGATATACAGCCAGAGACTGGTGTGTTTCGTCCCTCAAATCTTGGCTACTGGAGAGGATTAGGCTTTTGAAGAGGGTCCCGTATAACACCGTTCAGAGCTCAAAAGATCGTTTGTTTGGTCTCGAGTCCTAATTTTTGCTTAGGATCGTTAATTGCGTAGAGTTTGCCATTAACATCGACGGTACAATTCTCAACGTCCGCGCTAGAGCCTCCCCAAATCACACAATAACTGCTGCAGACAACAATGTCTCTTAAATAGGTTGAAGAATCAGCTGAAAAGAAGTCGGCACGAGAGGCTATTGTCATTAGGATTGGAGCCTTTAGTTCTAAGGATTTTAATTGGAGACAAGCCCAGGTCCATCCCCCATTCCCTTTTGTTTGACTAGTTTTAAGCATTATACTATTTAAAGGAGTATTGGTTATATTACTTCTCCAGTGTCTGTATATTTGATTCTCTGTCTAACGGTCTTCCCCAAACTATCTAGTTATTATAGGTAATTATTGCTTTCACTGCAACTAATATTTCATTGATTTATTGGTTGTTGCCTGTTTAATTAAGTTACTTATTCAGTAATTTGGACTCAAGTTTATAAATAATTATAGATCATCTCTTCCTCGTCACATTCAGTACATACATATTTGACACTAGTCTTACAAAATGTGCTTCGGAAGATACCCATATTTGCAATATTACACAAAATTTGACGTTCAAATCAGCATTCACAATATCAACTCGGATGTGGAGGTTTTGTTCCCAAATTAGTATCAGCTCAATCAGGCTTTCTATCAAGTAACCAAAATAGAATCAATTCTTCCTCGACCACGTTCCAATATTGTAACTTGCTAAGCAAGTGTTACCACATATTGGTCAAAAACTTAAGTAACACAAAAGAAGCAAATCCAACAAATTTTGCAAAATGTATCAAACAATTTAATTATCAGTTATAAATGAAGAACGTGAGAGGAACTTCCAATATTATGAAATAAATCTAAGCTAGTACTTTAAAGATTTATGAAAGTCCTGAACGACTGAAAAGTCCCTTATGAGTTTCAAAACCGGAAATGTCCTCCAAGAACCGTGACGTAGTCAAGATGGCGTTGTCCAGATTTTCTTAGAATAATTTCTAACAGTTCCAAAATAATATTATTGTCCAAATAATAAGTGCTTTCTATTTCCACTGAACTGTCCCAACAAATAATTTCCTTTCGACAAATATCTCAGTACAGCATCAAACACGTCTACAGACGTACGTCAGCAGTGCAATAAGTGTGAATGACTCCATACAATGAAACTAAATGCTTAACTTTCTCCTTATATACAATAGATCCCAAATGACAACATACACTATTGACTTTGACGAATTAAAAATATTCACTTGACTTCGAGCAACCATTGGGAAAGCACATAATTTTTCTCGAAAGTTCTATATTCTCGAAAGTTCTATATTCCATCAGTCGCTGAGAAACTACGCCATAGATGCCATTTTAAGTCTTATTATTAAGATTATTACTACTACTTGTCAACGCGTACGTAAACATATATTAATAATTTCAATACAATTTGCGTTCTTAACGGAGCCAGGTCATGGACAATTTATAACAAAAGATACATACAGTTTACAACCATGAATAAAAAATACGAAAATTAGATAAAATTACGCACCAGAAGTTACAAAATATATAAATGTCGGTTCTGTGTCAGCATGAGGATGAACTCTGGGGAAATGAGGTGGGGATGAGCTGGAGATCGGTTGTTCTGTGAACCCATTATAATCCACATGAATAAAAAGAGCGTCGTCGTTCAGAACTCATTCATGTGACGAGACTTGCCTATCCATTCTCTCTTACTCGATAGGGGAAGACGTTGATATGTCTTTTTTTGTCCTGTGACCAATAACTGAGGAGGGTGGAAGGTATAGTTGTGTTGGTGTGTGTGAGTAACGGGATTACCAATAATCACATTTCGATCTTGGAGGCGATTGGTGGCCGGACTCTATTTTTTGTACTAGACTTGAGCATGCCCACGACCTACCGTGTTCGACCAACCTTGAAACTGAGGCAAAGACATACATGCTGTCATTGAAAATAAAATAAAACTCACTGTCAGATGGGCGGAGGAGAGAGATGTGTGTAAATCTCCTAGGGATTAAGAGATACATTGGGTAGGGGCGAGGATGACGATTCGATCACCTTCTCTAGGCGAACGAGCTGGTACCAACCTTTTCCGTGTCCAAAACGTCGATTAAAACCTGGTGTTCGCTTACTCAAAGCCAAAATGCCAGATCGAATACCTGTCTGCTGAATATTGGATATGATTTGACAACCGAAATTCTATTTGTATTTATTCCTCATCAGATCTGTGTGCTACTGTACCCTTTCTATAATAGGTCACAGACAATTTACTTCCTTGAGAGATTGCTGTTCAGCTCTGCTGAAAAGATGTGAATGGCTCTCAGGAACAGGCAGTTTTCCTTCTTTTGGGGTGGGAGATAATTTATATCTGTATCAGACACTATGACATAAAAATAAGAGAACAAAATCCAAAACCTTTCGGCAATTTACGATCCATGGAAATTACTCGTTTTTCTTCCTCCACTTGGAATAGTGACTTCCATAAGACGGGCAGCAGTCCAGACGCGTCTTTGAAACGGACTAGTGTGTCTTAAAATGAAAAGGAGGACGCGGAACGTTTCTTCCTCCTCTGGTACGTGTGGCGACTTTATATAAAGTCCCAACATTGCATCTCTTCTTAGGCAACAAACTCGGGTTTGTTTGTGTATGTCATGTAAACGACAGACATGAGGAATCAATGCCCCATGGGGTTTTCTTGTCTTCTCACATGCCAACATTCTCAGACAAATTAATGCGCTGAAAGAAAACAAATTACATAAACGGTACAACCCGAATCACAAAAAGAGAAGGTTTTACAGTGACAATTACACTTCGAATTGGAATAATTAATACAAGCATCTCATCGCTGAGCAAGGTGCAAAACTGTTCAAATTTAACAAATGAACAGAAAACACAATCAATGAAAGAATTTGGCGGGAAATGACCCAAACAGCATCAAAATTTATGTTTGGCCGTGAAAACAAAACGATTAAAGAAAGCAATGAAGGCAAATTTCGTTGAGCCTCCTGTCACATGCAAAGGAAAGCAATATAATCATAGGCAGTAATGCATTCATGCTATTACGTATGACGAATCATTACATACAATGCCATAACAACGCTGAATATTCCCTCCTCTCAAATGTTGAAAACACTGTTGCAAACACAAGTTGAAATCTGCTAAAATATTCAAAAAGGTTATCATGGATCTAATCTCATTTATGAAAGAATTTTCCAAAACGTAACACTTAATATTGCAAAATGTAACCAATCAGCTAGAAGATCTAGTGATCAGAGATTCGAAATATTCGTCATAAATTCATAGCCAATATAACAGTAACAGAAATTACATTTTAAAAACGGCGATAACTCTGGGTGAAACATTTTATTGAGGATGTGGCTTTATTTTTCTGACGTCATCTGGCAAGCAATCTGGAAGCTATACGAGGTTGGGGTATATTGTAAAGACACTATCAGACTGTCCCTTAGCGAAACCTCTCGGCGTCATGCAAAATTCTGCTTAAGCTACACTATTGCTTAGTATAATCAGTCGTCAAACATGTTTCGTTTAAATGAGACTATCCACTTTTTTAAATGCTGGACTGGCTTTCAAATTCTCTCGCGATATTGCAGTAATAAACCAATAAGAAAGGTTTAGTTAGAAGCCGCTGGTTTTATAACTCACTAACGCCATCGTGCTAGATTAAGCTCTAAAATTGCTTGTATCCAAAATATAGCATCCACATTTATCATCCGGTGGCTAATGACTATAGTTGGCACTTAGTAGACCTTGAATACGATAAAAAGCGACCACGTTTGTGTGGATCATTTAATTATTAGAAGGAACATAGTATTTGTATATGTTTTTCAAGTAGAAACCATTGCACACATCGGCATTATAATCTCAGCTGCACTTGCCCAGAATTCCGAAGCAATCAGCAACACATAAAGTAGACAACACTATTCGTGCATGTTACCCATTTTAAGTTTCACAATTTGTCAACTTAAGCACAATTACTGTTTAAACAACAAACTGTTAAGAACAAACGTAGCTCTTTTGGGTTTGTATGACATAACCCACTGTTCTGCTTGATTCTTGCAACTCTGGTGGCAGGATGTGATCCAGTCAGTTTTAAACAACGTTACCAGGTCTAGATTAATTTCTCACAGGTACAAATTGCCAATGAAAATATCAAACAACATCATGTCAATCTTGACATTTTATTTTTTAAAGCATAATGCTATTAAAAACGACTTTGACAAAAAACCGTTCGACAATGCTAGTATGATCTGCACAAGTTGCTGGGACCAGTTACTGCACGGGACCAATTACAAAACGATCGTGACTTATTTTTTACTCTGCGCTGTATAATTGAACATGCAGAGGGATGATTGTCAAGTATGGTATGTTCATTTTGCCTTTGCAGCGGACGAATATAATGCCATAAATTTAGAACCGTTAGAGAGTAGTTACCGCAACTATCCAGGCCCTCAAAATGTTGAATCAGAAAACATAATTCGCGTGTTTGTCCAGTACATTTTCCTTTTAGAACTTAATTCAAGCTTTTATTTTATCAAGTATTTTAGTGTAAGATGTATTTATATTTACTGTCGGTGTTAGTTCAAGCTGTTGATCAATTATAATAGTTGTATCAGTGAAAGAATTTAACTTTAAATTTACATGGTCCCCAGTCATTGAATTAACTTCAAGCGACATCATAATTTTGTAAATTGTAGTTGGTTACTAGAGGACCTCAAAATAGGGCTTTGGTTGCATTAATCAAACTTATAAGAAAGGTGATAAAAAGCGTGAAGGCATTTGGATTTATGAGTGCACATCGTTTGCTGTAGTAATTACATTACTCACACTATTGGTTATTGTCACCTAACGCCTTATTCAATGTAGTGACAAAAAATTAAATTCACTGTTCTTAATTTTCAGAAGACAAACCATGTAGTACAAACTTCAGAACAGTATGTAATACAACCAGCTCTCACGAAAATGACACTTACCAAATGTTTTTAAAACTTTACACGTCTCAGCTATTGTCAATTTATAAAACTGTCTACGAGCAGCAGAGAGGGTGAACCCTACAACTTTGTAGAGACCTTATTTTTGAAAATTAAGGGTTCCCTGAAAAAAAAAACATTTTTGCCTTAATAATGAAAACTTCTTTAATTGACCAGATTTTTTCACAATCTGGTCACGTGCGTATGTCATTCACCCTCTCTGCTGCTATAAATTAAACAGCCATTATAAATATTATCAATAATGAGTATTGGAGAACCACACTCAGCTAAATTAGCTCTACTGCTGCTATGATTTTTATCCAAAAATTATATCAAGTCCGTTGCGATATCTTGACCTTGGATCGTGTAAATTTATCGTTACAAAACCAAATGGAGCAGCTTGTGCTTTTGAAAAGAAATTTTTAAATTTATTCATGTCCATGTCGCCTGAACACCAAGTATAATAAATATTTTGCAGCGTATGATTATCTACGCCATTAAACACAACCAAAATATTACAGTTGTCTCTGATTACTTTTGGAATTTGTGAATATCTCTGTGTAACATAAATCACGTCTGTATTTTTATGTCTACCTCGTGAAAATATTCTAGCTGGATTTGATTGTTTGTCCAGCATGACATCATCGTACACTACTAAATTATTAATGAATCCATGAGGGCCAGTGGCCCTGAGATCATCTACAGATGGTGCTTCATCAATATCGGTTATAAAATCAATAGTATCATTTCCATCCAGTAGTTTTGCATTTTCATTAAAATCTTTAAGTACTTCGTAACATCGCTGATCATCTACAGATGGAGCTATCAAATATAATTTATCCCACTTCAGCCATCGCATTATTAGATTAAGCAGTAATTGCGTCTTCCCACTTCCAGATGGGCCTATTATAATCATTCTGATAGAATTCGGAAGCGCTGGATGATGCTTTACTGGCTCTTGTTTTCGTGTCGCAGAAAAGTCAATTATATCCATATAATAAATAATATGAGTCTATATTGTGTTCGATGCAGAGTACCTACCGATACTACTGAATTAACGACAGTAACAACAAAAAATAAAAGACGTGCACTTACAGGCAAGTGTGTGAAATGTGGCACCAAGAAATATAAATTTATTCCAACAAAGACAGGTGGAGGTGATATAGCCGCTTCGTTAGGAAAATTACCAGGAACTCCATGGGCTAAATATCCCGGTGAGAAACATTTACCCGGATATAATTATTGTGGCCCAGGAACTCGTCTCGATATCAGACTCGATGATCAAGATCAACCAAGACCCGGAGAGTATCCAGTAAATAAGATCGATCAAGCGTGTCACGTTCACGATGTCGCGTATAAAAGTAAGGATTTGCAACAACGACATCTCGCGGATGTGAAATTGATTCACGCGTTAAATGCTATACCTAATAAATCTCTCAGAGAAAAATTAGCTAGTTTTCTAGTAAAAACTGCTATGAAAGGTAAACTAGTGTTAGGGGCTGGCAATTAATTATATAACTATCATAATGGAATCTGTTTATTATTCCCCGAGAGGATTTTGGAGAGGTAAAGCAGCTATTAGTAAACTCGCCGAAGCAGCAAAAGTTTCACGTGATGTCGCTGCATCATGGTTAGCACGACAGGCAATATGGCAAATCTTCCTAAGTCCACCTAAAAAAATTCATTACGCGCATTTTGATGTTAGTGTCCCTAATGAAGTTCATCAAGCAGATATTTTGTTTTTACCACACGATACCATTAAAACACATGGACGAAAATCACGCACATACAAATACGCGTTAACTGTCGTTGAAGTTGCTAGTAGATATAAAGAAGCGGAGCCATTATCAACGAAAACAGCATCCGAAGTTGCATCTGCGTTTGAACGCATTTATCAACGTGGCGGTCTACGATGGCCAAAACTACTACAGGTTGATCCCGGTAAAGAATTTCTTGGAGTAGTATCAGCGTTGATGAAGAAACATAACGTTAAAATCAGACGAGGATATACTGAAATTCATCGTGATCAGGCAATCGTTGAACGATTTAATAGAACACTTGCTGAGCGGTTATTCGGATACCAATACGCAAAGGAAATATCTACTGACTTCAAAGATAGATCTCGTGAATGGGTTGCAAGATTACCGAGTGTGATAGCTGCGTTGAATAATGAAATTACTCGTGCAACTTCCATGAAACCTTCTAATGCGATCAAAAAAAAATATATACCAATACAACGACATGAATCTTTCTCTCAACCAGTATTGGGTAATGTTACAGTTAGATATTTATATGAACCCGGCGAACTTGAAGGCGGTAAAAAAAGAGCAACCGATCCTATCTGGAGCGTGACTACACATAAAATTTCTAGCGTGGTTAGATCCACTGGTAGACCTCCAATATACAGACTAGATTCTACTGCCCCTCAACGTGGATTTGTACGTGAACAATTACAAGTAATTCCTGAGGATACACAATTACCACCAAGCTCAATTTTGTAAACATCCAGAACCTCGACGTCGATTACAATCAAGACAAGTCAGCATTACATTTTCACGTGTGTGACCGAGATCACTATTAATTCTGTCTACGGTAAATTGTCTTGGATTCGAACACTGCCATGACATATTACAGTTGCAACTTGCGCAATGATTATTTTGTAGTTGCTTTAGTGTTATAATAAATTCAACATCAATATCAAAATCACGATTATTTTTTTGTCACACTGCTTATAACCAGATAGTTTTTTTCTTATTACGTCATTATTAACAGTTTGATCATTATCTTCTATAAAATTCATAATAACCCTATGTAGTTGAGTTATTCTTCTAACACGAGATACTGCAAGATAGACTAAGTTTGACCATTCGATACGATCATCTACAATCCAGATTTTAGTATCAGAGATAGTTAATCCTTGTGACGAATGAATAGTTATAGCGTATCCTAACACCCACGGTGATTTATTCATACTCAGCGCATTCTCAACGACATTAATATCGACTAAAACAATGTCATTCAATACAAGATTCTGTACCCGGACATTTTCAATGTCTCCACCTGGTATTTCAACTTCAATATTATGTCGTCGAGTATCTGAGGGGCGATAACACAAAGGTACAGGTAGATCTGAAAACTTTTCTTTATGTAACAGAAATAATTTATCCTGTAGTTCATCACGAACTATCTTTCTACTCGCGACTATCAAATCAGCGGGATTCCATAAGGTCCAAAATTCATTCACAGAAGTCTCTGGAATTACTCCTCGCATTATCTCACATTGTACTCTGTCTGGCTGAAGTCTGATTAATTTTTAAATTCCTTCAGGGGTTCATCGATAGCTCTATGGTCATCATTTATTTCTTCATAATAATCTACGTTATTCTTCAGCCATTCATGTGGA